>JAUCMS010000079.1:7739215-7768139 GCA_032357445.1 Enteromius radiatus | reverse complement strand
TTTATTTTTATTTATTTATTTATTTTTTTTAAAGCTGGAAATTTTGTTGTTGTTCTCACAGTATATGATAATTAAACCAAGCAAACAACCAGATAAATATGTACAAAAGAAAAAGAAAACTTTGCTTTGGTACTTTTCTGTGTTAACTTAAATGTAAACAGTAGAAGCCCTGCATATATAAAAACGCACAATAAAGGCATCCTTAAGAAGTGTGTAATTACTCTCTCTTTCTCCTCAGCTCTGCATGCCCAAAGGTCTGTCGTTCCGGACACAGCGTGACAGTCGTACCCCACAGTTCCACTCTTTCCTCATCACAAGAGAAGACGGATCTCGCACTTATGGTTTCGTCCACACCTTCTACGAGGAGGTGACCAGTCCTCAGATCTGCTCCGCCATGCAGACACTACACCAGATGCACCAAGCGGAGCACAATGCATCTGCCCATAACTGCCCTTCGTCGTCATCCTCTTCCTCATCCTCCTCTAGCATGGACTCTTTAGCCAGCAGCCTGGATGAAGTCGAGTCTCCTTCCTCAACATCCTCCTCACAAGGGGGCCGCAGGAGCTGTGGCTACTCCGGCGAAGGCTACGACTCCGTTCACGACACTCTGTACGTGTCCAAAGCTATGTGTCTAATCACTCCCATGCCCTTCATGCACGCCTGTAAACGCTTCCTGTCCCAGGTGCACCGCGCTGTCATTTCTCATCAGCCACCCCCTCTTCCTTTGGAAAGCTACATCTACAACATCCTCTATGAAGTACCTTTGCCTCCGCCTGGACGCTCGTTAAAGTTCCACGGAGTGTATGAACCCATCCTGTGCCAGAGGCCTGGTGTCGGGGAGCTGCCTCTGGCTGATTTCCCACTGAGTGAGGCCTTCCAGTTGTTGGGAGTGGAAAATCTGGTGCAGATTTTTACTTGTGTCCTACTAGAGATGCAGATCCTCCTTTACTCGCAAGGTAAGGAACCTAGAATTTTATTTTAGGAGATGTGTTTTTTGTTTAGTTTGGTCGTCTCTGTTTTCACCTGCATAATCCAGATTTATCCACTTGTGCTTTCTTTCATATATATATATATATATATATATATATATTTGTTTTGTTTTGTTAATACTTGTTTGGTCTCTCTTTTTGTTTGCTTTCGTTTGGTTTTGACTGTTTCAGTTTGTTTTGTGTCTTCTGCTTGTTTCATTAGGTTTACTTTTTGGTCTTGCTTAGTTTTCATTGCTTTCATTAGTTTTTGTCTGTTTCGTGTGCTTTTTGTTCCACTTGTTTCATTTGGTTTAATTTAGTTTAGCTCTGCTAATTTGGCCTTTTTTGCTATATACTGGCTTTGCTTTCATATGTTTTTGGTCTTGCTTTGTTTGCTTTCGTTCTGTTTGGTTTCAAGTAATTTTGTTTTGTACATATTAGTTTGGTTTTGCATTTTGCTTTTTGCTTATGTTTTCTTTTATTTGCTTTCGTATGTTTTGCTGATATTCCTTTCCTTTGACTTGGTTGTCTTGGCTTTTAATTGTTTTGTTTGTTTTTTTTTGTATCCGTTTTTGCTGTTATTATATAAGATAAATACAAAATATGTTTAAGTTAATTTCTAAATTAATTAATATAGAATTAATTTATTACAGTAGTGCAGTTTCCAGACAACTTTCTATGTCTATTTCTAATGGTAACAATAATTGTGTGGTTTAATTAATTCAGTTTCAGTTGCCAAGTTCTACTTTCATATCAAGCTTACAGGCTGTTTGTGTTTGACTCAAGTCTTCACTGTATGCAGATCAGTTAATCTCTTATTTAAGCATTTAAATTTGAGTTCTGATGCTGGCAAGTGCATCTTTTCTTGGGCCTTTGATGTGGAGGCTGAGTGAATGTGGAGGAGCCTAATGAATATTACATTACCCTGCTGCAGCACATATGCTTTTCAGTAAACACAAGCTGATACACATGCTAATGAATTCCTCTGACTGTTTTCCACATAAACAAATGATGGGATTTTTCTGAGAAACATCTATTAATAATAGCATTGCCCTCTTTTAATAATCAACCAAAGAGTGTCCTGTGATAAGTTGCTTCTTATCTAACTTAACTTGGGTCCAAATTGAACCATCGTGAAGGTGCCAAAGGCAAGTAGAAAAAATGGTTTAATAAATTTGCTAGCCAGTTTTAGGGATTTTCGACATAATTCATGGTTGCAATCTTCACTTCTATTATGCATAAATAGTATAGTAGGGAAAACAAACAGATAATTAATTAAATTTAATTAAAAAAGCAATATACTAAGGCTGTATAGTAATTAAATTAATCTATAAATTAAACAGGGTAGCAATTAATCTACTTAATCACAAATTAATCAAACATCAAATTTGTCTGAGAAAGTTTCAAATGTACATTTAAAAAAAGAAGCATTTTGATATCTCATTTTTATTTTATTTTATTTTTTCATTTATTTCTTTTCATTTATTATTTTATTTATTTGCTCATTTATTGTTCTATAGTGCAGAATACAGTGTCACGGCTTGGTAAGGCCCAGTACATTTTATTGAAATAATTCACATGCTAAAAGCCAAAAGTGAATTTCATCGAACTTAAATGTATTAATTAGACCTACATCTGTATTGTATAATGATTTCTTATAATAATTTAATTGTCATTTGACTTTTCTTTTGTTTGTGTACGTCTAGATTACCAGAGGCTCATGGCGGTTGCAGAGGGAATCACCACGTTGCTGTTCCCATTCCAGTGGCAGCATGTGTATGTGCCCATCCTTCCTGCTTCACTTCTGCACTTCCTGGACGCCCCTGTGCCGTATCTCATGGGCCTGCAGTCCAAAGAGGGCACGGACCGCTCCAAACTAGAGCTGCCTCAAGAGGTAACCTGCACATTCACACACTTTTTCTTCACCATAGCCACTTAAAAATCCCTTAGATGTGGGTGCATCCATCAAGTGGGCTGTTTTTTAACTTTGGAGCCAGATTGGCTGGTGACGATGGATGATCTGCATATTAGAACGCCCTCAATGCATTTAAAAAGCACCAGAGGCCTTTGCTGGAAATAGCCTGAACAGTATGAGGCTCTCTTTTACAGTCCTTGTTTCTTAGAGCGAATACACTAAGAAATTTTGATGTGTTACATTAGCTTCACATCCTTCATTTCTTTGTATCATGCTGTATCAGAATTCTTAGCAGGTTAATTATTCATGGTTTGTCCGTCTGGATGCTGCAAGGCTTCCCCACATCTTTATCCCTAAATCCCATTTTCCGTAATTCGACATCCAGATTCCCTGCTATGCATTCTCTTTGAAGTCACTCTGACCCAGAAAAAAAGCCTAATGGCATCGAGAATGAAAAACCGAAGGGGAACAAAAGAGGAGATGGCTCATTTTGGGAAAGCACCATGGGTTTCTATTTTACTGCATCACTTTGGTGTTTCTGGTTGCTTATATAAACTAATGTTTAAAAATGTGGGGTCGGTAGGATTCTGAAATAGTTTTTCAATTATTATTAATTATTATTTACATTTTGTCCCATCTCATCTACCATATTTTTTCACTGACCTTATTAAAGGGCATTTTGGGATTGCCATTTCGGTAGTCATCTCTTGAGGCTGGATTCTGCTAAAATGCTGCTCCCCTCATAACCGTTTTCTTGTCCTTGCTTTAAAACCACTTGAGGTTTCCTGATATGTGCTTGTGTAACAGCACTCAGAGTATGGTATACAGTGACATTTACTTCAATTATTATGCTTCAGCTCCTGTCCATTGTCTTGACCCATTTTAGAACAGGATTCTTCTGATCGAGAACATCATTACTATTCAGTGAAGATTGGATGCATATTTACAGTACAAAACAAACATGTATACACACACTCACTCAAACCTAAATTAACTAGCTATTTATAATAGGAAAATAGTTTTTATTTAGCTAGGTCAAACACATGCATACTGACCTGAATGCTGGTTTCTGACAGGCTGTCAGCATTGTAGCCTGACAGAACGGATAGTTCTACTTGACTGATTTATTTTTACAGCAACAAGGTCACTTCCACACACACTCACTTGAGGGCATTTTGACTGCATGAGCTGCATTGCATGTGACTAAACGGCAATGTGTCACACAGTGAGATTTGTAATGATCCACTGGATTGATTTAACCTAATTCCAGATGTTTACTTTGGTTATTAGGTCAGTACAGCTGATGATTTCTATTGCAACTGGGGTCTTTGTGTGTTTGAATACTGTAATTTCCCAGAATGCATTTGTGTTTTGGACACCTTTATTTTGCACATCACACTGAAGCTGTTTTATAAAGTAATGCTAATATAGTGATTATTTTGCCAGGCTATTATTTTTGAAAATTTCTTTTGGTCTTTATTATATTATATGATACCAACATTTATTCAGACCCCTTCATCATTTCTGGCAAGAACTCTGAATTTTATATATACTTTTTGTTTTAACTGAGATTCACTGATTATATTATATTATGTTATATTAGTAATAATGAAACTGATATAAAAAAAACCTGACAAAGTCTGAATAATTTTCACTCTTTTCTCACATCAGGCGAATCTGTGTTTTGTTGACATCGACAACCACTGCATCGAGCTGCCTGAAGATTTCCCTCAGTTCCCCAACAAGACCGAGTTCATCCAGGAACTTAGTGAGGTATTGCTAAGTTTTGGTCTGTCTCCTGAGGGGGGCAGCTCTACCCCTGATCCGGCTGTCTGCTCGCAGACCTCCACGCTGGAGAAGGAGCTAAAGAACACATCCCTGAGTGAGTTGGTGGATGACAGAAAGAATGGCAACCTCGGTGGAGCAGCACTGGACGTGCTGGAACTTCTTCAGGGCAACCCGACTCTGGAGCGCCTGCAGGCTCTGGCCAAAAGGACTGGGGTGAAAGTGGCCCGTCTGGAGGCATTGGCAGCGGGGCAGAAGGCCGTAGGGGAGGAGAGCGTCGGAGGAAGGTCTCCTGTCGAGGAAGAGGAGCTGAGGAACGCTAAACTGAATGTACAGCTGAGGGAGGTGTTTGCTGCGCGCTTCGCGACGATGTTCGCGGACTACGAGTCGTTTGTGATTCAGAACTCACCGGATTTGGAGTCCTGGCTGACCAATAGAGAGCAAATGCACAATTTTGACAAGGTGACTTGTATTCTACACACTTGTTAGCAAAACTAGTTAGACACACTCTTAATTATATGTTTGTTGTAGTCTAGGTAGGCGCTTTTGTATTGGCTTTGTAGCAAAATGTTCATCAGTAGTATTAGATTTGTTTAAGTTCTTTTATTTGATTTCTCTTCAGGCCTCATTCCTTTCCGATCAGCCGGAACCGTACTTGCCCTTCCTGTCCCATTTCATCGAAACACAAATGTTTGCCACCTTCATTGACAACAAGATCATTTCTCAGTGGGAGGAGAAAGAACCCCTCCTCCGAGTGTTTGATGGACGCATTGAGAAAGCCCGTCTCTACAATGTTCGTGCGCCCAATTTGCGCTCGTCAGTTTACCAGAAATGTACTTTTCTCAAAGAGTCGGGTAAGAAACAATTAAGATCGACTTCTCATAATATATTATAATAAAATGTATGTGTTGTTTTATCACAGTTTAATGTGCAATCAGTAGTTCAAGACATTGATTCTTTTTCAAAACAATATTTAAAAATATTAAAATATAATATAAAAAAGAAAAAAAAAATATTAAACAAATAAAATGTATACATAAATAAACAAAACCATACCTACATACATAAATTAATATCTTGGCACAGAAATTACACTCTTCACCTTTTAAAGTAATTTAAATTTAGTTATTTAAAATTTTGTAATTTAATAAAGTGTACTAATGAACACATTTTTCCAAAGATAAGATTTTATACAGAACATTTGAAAAGATTTGAGATAGAACCTTTTATGATCTCATCAAATCCTTTATTAAAATTTTACAAGCAACATGTTTTTTGTTTTGTTTTCACACCTTGTGTATCTTATCTCACTCAAATATACACTTCCATTTAAAAGTTTGAGGCCGTTAAGATTTATATTTTTGTATTATTGATCAAAAAATTAAAATACAGTTGCATTCTGAAATATTACAAATAAACATAGAGATTAATATTTTAAAATATTTATTTCTATGATGTTGTTACTTTTCTGAGTAACATGCTTCACCCTTTAGAACCCCTTCAGAAATTATTCCAGGTGTTCAATAATATAGTTAATTATTATCAATAGAAATATAACTTATTTTAGAACACAGGAAAAATTATGGTATTTCATCTTTTGAGGTATTTGAAATAATTTCACTGTTGGGTGGTTTATAATGTGTTTGGTGTTCTTTGTCTCTATAAACAGATTCGGAAATCATTGTGTTCTGCTGCATTGAAAATGTCTTTGCATTTTATGCCTTTCTGATTTTTGTGCAATCTCATCCTCAACAGAGCACCTTTCATCTTTTTATCTTTTTTCCTGAACCGATGGTTATTCCCCAGTCATTGCTCTGTCACTACAAAAAGTGTATTTCAATTTTAATGAAACCCATAGAAAAAAATAGCTGCTGCCTATGTGCCCAGATGATTATAGAGAGTGACAGTTCAAGAGGGCTTCTGAGGGGCCGAGGAGACGGGGTGGGGGGGAGAAAGAGAGACGGCAGACGTGGTTGAAAAATGAGGAGAGAAGCACAGAAAGAAAGAACTGAAGAGTGTGTCCTCAAATGAGTCATATGAATGGAGCGCTTCTGAAAGGCTGCCAAATGCTGAAAAGAAAAGAGCGGGCGCCTGGCGCTGTATTGTGCCATCTTGGGAAGCCTGTGTGTGTATGTGTGCTGAATATTGTTGAGTGTGCGTCTGCTCACTAAGCCCTCAGTACCATTGTTAGGTCAATAACCTCTTGTCACACTGAAGGTCGCTATTGGAAGATGGATGCTGCTGTTCTGGCTTAAAAATCTGCGTCTGAAATGGCAGGCTGCTCACAGATGCCCTATAAAAGATGCCCAACGTTTTCAAAAACAAAATGCCTTATGGGAGTCATAACGTTGATTGTTGTATTAGTTGCATTGTATTAGTTGCAAAACAATTAGTTGCAAAACAATTGATTCCAATTTCTGGAAAAGAAAACATTTCTGAAACTGTCAGACTAATCCACAGTAATAAAATAAAAACAGTAATAAAATAAAATTATTATAATTATTGTTAGACAGTGATTAATTCGTTATTTTATTTTTATTTATTTATTTCTTAGTTATTGCTCATAGTTCTTTTATAGAAGTGTAAAAGTATAATTATGTATAAAAACTATGCCATATACAATAACAGTTATACTGTTTCTTATTTATAATTCTACTTGTTTATTTAGGTTCTTTAAGACACTGGCCATGTTATGTTATTGAAGCTGAATTGTTCCTATTTAAAGAACTATTCAAGGACCACGACAATAATAAATCATAATTTAATTTTCATAATAAAATAATACTTATTGTTTATGCTTTTGTTATTAGATAAATACAAAAATATAATATTGTAACATTTATAACATTTATTATTCTTGTTTTTTATTAATTAGTTTATATTTGGAATTCTTGAATATCTATTATTTTGAAATGCATATAAGGTCATTATTTATAATATTGTGTTCTGAAATAACCCATGCAAAGTGTATCTAATTAAGAGCACAGTTGCTCATATATTAAAGTTTATTTTTGAAGTTTTTATTTTACTGAAGGAAATCTAGCCTCAAGCTTTCAGGTTATTATTAGTGAATATTCTGAAGTGATTTCTTTTGTCTAACCCTCTCACTAGAGCTGTGTTTCTCTTCTCCAGCCCAGGCCATAGAGCAAAGACTGAGAAAGATCGACCACACAGCCATCCATCCTCACCTGCTGAATATGAAGATCGGTCAAGGAAAATACCAGCAGGGCTTCTTCCCTAAGCTACAGGCTGATGTGCTGGCCACAGGACCAACCAACAACAAGTAAGTCCTATTTATGGCACATGACACCGTTATGAGAGATCGACCGTTCAGTGTGGGGCACTTCAGTGTCAATATTAGTTATAAAGCTGTGTTTTAAATTTAAACAGATGCTGCAATTTTAGTCAAACTTCAATACTCAGTAACCAAAGAAATTCAAGCTAACTCTTTTAAGCTTGTATAAATGTCTGTATGAGATAATCTCACAAAGGAAACCCTCTGTGATCAGGTGGTCTAATCGTACATGCTCGACTCAGCGCAGAGTGGACCGTCACAGACAGCAGAATGACCATCTTGTGCTGGACAACGACCTCAAAGAGGTAAGACTGCAGCTTTCTTCCTCTTCAGCTTCTCTCCTCCTTTGTGTTTTTCTTCTCATCTTGTTCTGTGTGTAGCCTTTGATTAGCACAGACTTTATGTAATTCCTTCCATCGTGAGTCTTTTACTTACTCCATCTCTGTTATACTGCTGCTTTCCAAGGGTCTTATTTGTCAGACGTTAGATAAAGTTGATCGTTGGCACAATCACAAAATAGAGTATTTTTTAAAGCTTAAAGTAAACTAATTTAATTTCATTTAATTACTAAAGCTGAAAAAAAAAAAAAAAAAAAAAAATATATATATATATATATATATATATATATTATTATTTTTAAATTAATAACGCAGCACATGACAGAATATTTAATAAATTTAAAATAAAATATAATAAAAAAAAATAATTCTGGTGCATTAATAATTCTGAAATGTCAAAATGAAAAAAATCTATATACTGTGTGTGGTGTTGTTTACTGATAAATATGCAACAACTCCTATAACTAAATCTCTGAATTAATAATCCAGACCAGTTTTGTAAATCAAATTGGCTGAAAAGAATGATTTTTACAGGAATTAAATGTTGCTGTGTCATAAACACGTCAAGGAACCGTTTGACTCATGTCCAGAATTTTACATCAGTTTTTTTTTTGTGAGCTATTACTTATTATGGTAATGAACAGTAATTCTCCATAAAAAACAGATTCTTGATGTCTGAATCACATAAATGGTCTTCAGGACTGTAAGTGATTTACATGAAATTTGACTTGCAAATGTCTCCTGATGAAATCATGTGTAATGCAAAGGCCTCTTGGGGTTTTAGTGAATTTGCCTGTTCTAATTTCTTCATTTGTCTCCATTTTCTTTTACTTCTGAGTTTGTCTTCTAGCTTGTCTTTTCTTGCATTCATTGTGCATGCTGCTTTTTTTCTTTCCTTTTCCTTTTCTATTGTTTCTTCATGGTTTCTGTGTGCATTTGTATGCCGTGTGGGCCGTACCACCTCATGGCAGGTGGAGGGGTGTTTGCTCCTGCAGAACTCTATGGCTTTCTGGGAGTGGGATAAGGCGCCACCCCCACCTATTAAACCGCCTAAAAAGTCCTTCTCGGCCTGCTGTCTGGTATGTGGAGGGCTGCCATTATATGACTGACTTAATACATTCCTAACATGCCCTTAACAAACTCTTCCCAGATGTCAGAAGCCCTCAAAGCCCCTCCTCTCAGACACACAGTGACCTTTGAACTCTGCCAAACACAATCCTATCCCTGGATGTTCACACATGCAGGAGTTTGAGTAGTGAGCACCTACCGACCCAGTCACTCAGAAATCATAAACCCCACAGCAAAGAATAAAATCCTCTGCTTTATAACCAAACCCCTGTTGCAGCCCAATTGATCTTGTTTTTCTGTAAAGATAGCAAGGCATATTAAACCTTTTTAAATGGCTTTGCGCTTTTAAATGTCTGTGTCCTGGTCTCTTTGTGTAGAAGTACATGCAGGAGGCCCGTAACCTGGGGAAGAACCTGAGACAACCCAAACTATCAGACTTGTCCCCTGCGGTCATCGCTCAGACCAACTGGAAGTTTGTGGAGGGTTTACTGAAAGAATGCAAAATGAAGGTCAGGATGAGTTTAATATGCACAGATGGATGTATTTGTGTGTGTACCTGGAAATTAAGAATGTTGGTTATAAGCCGATATTGGAGATGTATGCATTTATTTATTTAATTATTGCCATTTAGATTAAAATTGTTATTTAAGAGTCCATTTAAATTTGTAAGTTAATCTTACACTTTTTCTTATTTATATTAATTTGTTCTGATCTCAAATTTTTTTTTATATTTGTTCAGAACACTGTTTATCATAATTATTAAATTAATCAAATATATTCTGTCATTTTAATATTCTGAAGTATTACATAATTAATCAATTAATTAATTTTTAATAATTTTTTTGTGACAAAAGTGTATATAATCAAAATTTTATTTATTATTTATTTTTAGTTATTTATTAATTATTAACTTTGTATCCCTAAAAAGTCTGTTGCAAGTCTGTCTGGTAGGTCTCAGATATTATTAACATGAAATTATATTTAATTTTAAAATAGTTCAGAGGCTAGATGTGATTTTTAATTTAAGTCACTTTTCATAACTGCAGTAAAGTAGTATTATCATAAGCATTTATTCATTTAAAAGGTTGTTGCTTATAATAAAAATGAAATCTGCTCCAGAAATCTGAAATTATTTTAATATTCTTATTTAGTAATCAAGAACACCTGGGCAGGTCATAGAAATGCATTGGTTTAGAAGTGTGGGAAACGGTTTCTGAGTACAAGCATAATTACTAGTCTGACCCACATGTCTACTGCAAAAAGGATTGAAATGTCTAGTTTGTTGTTTTTAATGTTGTTTATCACTGGATGTTCAGACCAAGCGTATGCTGGTGGAGAAAATGGGCAGAGAGGCTGTCGAACTGGGACATGGAGAGGCGAACATCACCGGCCTGGAGGAGAACACGCTCATAGCCAGTCTGTGTGATCTGCTGGAGAGAATATGGAGCCATGGCCTACAGGTCAAACAGGTGAGACACAAACAAATGGAAACGCGTTTCGCATTATAAACACATACAAGCTAACCTTGGGGAATCACTGTGTGCTGTTAATCCTGGTTTATAGGGAAAGTCTGCGCTGTGGTCTCATTTATTGCACTACCAGACGAGAGAAGAGAAAAACGAACAGCTGTCAGAGTCTCCAGGTAAAATACACACGAGTTCATAAGACAACTCTACTCAAGAAACTGCACAAATATAGTATATATTATATATATATAATAAAGTAATTTCAGATGCATCTTATTTGGCATTCAGTTTGGCATTGTGTTCATGTACACAGTATGTCAACACTTCTACATGCTAAGCATGCTAACATTGCCTCAATAAGGGATTTAAAATGGTGATTTTCTTTCTCCTAAAAGGGCTAAAACTGTTTGTTCCTTGCTCCGCAGTGTCTAATGGTCAGGAAAAACGGAAGCCAGAGTCCAGTGTTGGTCTTCCGGCATTACGTGTATCCGTCATACAGGATATGAGGTGTGTTTATTGCCTGAGGACATTTAATTGTTCTATATACTCTAGTGCGTATTACATGGGTTGTATAATTCAGTTTGACGATAATGTTTTAAAAAATCTGATTGATTTGCATTGCTTGAAGCCTCTTTAACCCACATACAGTGAATAACATTAATACTTTTGATGTTCTGTCTTTCCTTATCATCCTTTCTCTTTTGACTTCTCAGACACATCCAGAGCATGGGAGAGATTAAAACCGATGTGGGTCGAGCACGTGCCTGGATCCGTCTGTCTCTGGAGAAAAAGCTACTTTCCCAGCATCTCAAACAGCTGCTGTCTAACCAGGCCTTAACCAAGTACTTACAATACATAACACACAACCACACTCTCATCTACACTCACACACACCTGCAGGCTTTAAAACTCCCATACACACCAAAAAAGTGTAAGAATTTGTGAGTGACGCAAACAAGCACACGCACGCTGAACCATTTCAAGTAAGTGCACCTGTTATTAAGTATGCGATGTTCCCACAGGAAGCTGTACAAGCGTTACGCCTTCTTGCGCTGCGAAGAGGAAAAAGAGCAGTTTCTCTTTCATCTCCTGAGCCTGAACGCTGTGGACTACTTCTGCTTTACCAGCGTCTTCACCACCATAAGTACGTCCCACAGAAAGAGACACACAGATGTACAGCTATGCAAATCGGAACTGTATCTACATAGTTGATGCATTTTATGATGCATTTGTTTCTTCAAATCTTGAATATTCGGTGATATATGTGACCCTGGACCAAAAAAACAGTCATACTATGACACATCATATGAAAGCTGAATGAGTAAGCATTCCATTGATTAATAATTTGTTATGATAGAACCATATTGAATATCGAGATACAACCATTTGAATATCTGGAATCTGAGAGTGGAAAAAAAATCGAAAAAATGAGAAAATAACCTTTAAAGTTATCCAAATGAAGTTCTTAGCAATGCATATTACCAATCAAAAATTAAGTTTTAATATATTTACAGTAGGAAATTTACAAAATATCTTCAAGTAACATGATCTTTACTTAATAATCGATCATTTTGACCTATACAATGCATTTTTGGATATGGCTACAAATATATCCCAGCAACTTAAGACACGACTTAAGGTCACATATTTGATGCAAACAGGCTACAACTTCTTTATTGTCCAGGATATCCGGAACTTGATATTGATTTTAAGCTACGTGATGGATTGAGGCATGAAAAGTTAATATTTATGCTGCATCACAACTTAGCTTATATTTTTAACTCATTACGAATACATTTTTCTGTCTCCTTTTTGTATAATGCTGTGTTTATTTGCAATTACTTTTTTTTTTCTGTTTTTTAAGTGATTCCATACAGGGCCGTTATCATCCCCATCAAGAAGCTTAGTAACGCCATGACCACGTCCAACCCCTGGCTGTGTGTGTCCGGCGAGCTGGGAGACTCAGGCATCCTGCAGATCACCAAGAACGTTCTAGAAATGACGTTTGATGTGAGTGTCGTGACATCACGCTCTAGCTGTTCTGAAACTGATACAGCAGTTTTTTTAAAGAGTGCCACAGTTTGTTTTCCTGTGGGACTGAAACAATCATCCATCCTGTCACCCGCAGAATTGAGTGTGCTTGCAGGTCTTTCAAACATCTGTGAGACTGAGAGCATTTATGGAAATGTAGCTGAAAAAAAAATCATGATAACAATGTCAGATTTAGAGCCTTTTTTAGTAATATTTTAGGTATTTTTTCCTATTAAAATAATTCATCCATGTTTTCTTTTATCCTTAATGGAATAAATACAATGTACTGTAATACTACTTTTATTTCAGTTGGCAAATGTACAAATTTAAAAAGGTAAAAGGCAGTGCAACACATACAGTGTACACGAGTGATAATATACTGACTACAATTTAAATATTTTTATTTACATTTTGCAGTATAATATGAATTGAGAAATACAAATATAATCTCTTAAATTAACATTATTATTATTAAATCTATTAAATGACATTTTTGCAGAGTATTCTAAATAGTCATAATATAAAAATGTTTTTTTTTTTGTGAGGAGACAAAAAGCGAGATTCACACAGCTGTCGTGAAATTTACTTTGCTTTGGCCTTTCAAAATATTTTGCATTCCTTCACTATTGAAATGATTCTCTTGATATCCAGATTATATCTTTTTTCCTCCCCAAACTGAAACTGAAAAGTGATTCAGGCATTAGTGATCAAATCCTCTTTATTTATGCACTTTTATGCATTTGATTCTTACATTCCACCTCATACAACCAATCACTGCCATTTGTCTTGCTGTCAATCACCCATCATGTTCTAACTCATTCTGTGTCCTCTCGCAGTCTGCCTTTAGGCCTCACACGCACATCTCCATCGCCTTCAAGGTTAGGTGCACATCCCTCCATTTTATTCCTCCCTTTCTCTCCATTCATCCATCTCTTCATTTTCTCCTCCTCTTCTCCTTTGGGTTGTTGGTTTAGCATTAAATCTTGTGATGTTTTCATCCCAAATTTTGTACGTCTACTGACTAAAGAGAGTTTTTGTCTGAGTTTGAGCCATGTTTGTACACTTGCATTTAGTCAAATTCGGTATGGTTTTAGAGGCGTGGGTTGGTCTAAATGGACCATAAACATGTATTCTACACGTTCTCTATCTCGGTGTCCTTCCTCTGCTCAGCCCTCACAATGTGGTGTTCTGTTATTCTCAGAAAGCCTCTGACATGGTTGCCTTTATCTGTTCTGTATGTGTGTCTTACAGTGTCAGAACCTTGGGAAGTTGACAACAGTGCAGCTGGGTCATGATAATTCTGGCTTGCTTGCCAAGTGGCTGGTGGATTGTGTCATGGTCCGTAATGAGATCACCGGCCACACGTACAAGTATGGCCTACTTTAGTCTCTTGCCATTCATCCTGCTCCTTTTATGGTTTTCTTGTTATTTACTCGTTATCTTTTCCAGGTTCCCGTGTGGCAGGTGGCTGGGGAAGGGCGTAGATGATGGCAGTCTTGAGCGAGTTCTGATTGGTGAATTTGTAGTTCCGTGCAATGATGATGACGGAGGAAGAGGGTCTAAGACTCCGCCCCTTCAGCGATCACCTTCCCAGATCCGACGAATCAGCATCACATCACTTACAGGACGTGGAAACAGTAAGTTAGCTTAAATCAGTCATTTTTCTTGTGCTGGTGGTCATCTTGGACTTACACTGACACCTAGTGGTTAAAATCTGGCATTGCACACGTAACATTGCTGATCAGTGACGTTGTAGAAATATGTTCTATTAGTAGTTAGCCACTATCATTATTATTAGTATTATTTTTTTTTTAATAAAAGTGTCTGGTGATGGGATTTACGAAAATGTTACATACTTTCCTTGCATATGAATAAGCTTTTATTAGGCTACTGGATATAATTGTCTTCATCTATTGATAATGTGCATTCAAAACTATTTTTAAATTATAATTTGCTAATTAATATTGCTTTTTTTGGTGATAATCTTTTTAATATTTGTGTTAAATTCTTTTCTCCACAGAACCAACAACTGTACAGATACAGGAATCCATCGGTGAAGCAGTCAACAATATTATAAAGCATTTCCACAAACCAGAAAAAGAGGTATGACATGCCCACGCATGATTATTATCGTGTTTGTTTCCCTTGTAAGCTTTGGTAATCTGAGGGTTTGTCTGTCTCTCAGAGGGGCAGTCTTACGGTCCTGCTGTGTGGAGAAGGTGGTCTTGTGTGGGCACTGGAGCAGTTCTTCCATCATGGATTCCGCTCAGCTCGAATCTTTCAGAAAAATGTTTTTGTGTGGGACTTCTATGGTGAGTTTAGCTTCTTAAATGTTTCCCTATGACAGTAGAAGACAAAAAGGAAAAGTCGATCTTGTTTATGTTTGTGTTAATATCTGTGGTTTAAAGCTTAAATATAACTATATGAAAATTGTTTTTGTGTTAGTTGGCTGTATTTTAGTAGTTTTTCTTTACATATTCAAAATAAAGCTGCAGTTTGATTGAGATTAATTGGAATACATCATGAAAAAACCTGGATATTTTTGCAAATTATCTGTTTTTTGTGTTTCATCAAAGCTGCATTTATTTGAATTATGAAATATTGCAAATTATAATAGCTGTTTTAATATACTTTACAATATAATTTATTTTTTGTAATGCAAATTAGAATTTTCATCAGTCCTTACTACAGTCATCAGTGTCACATGATCCTTTAGAAATCATTCTAAATATTCTGATTTATTAATTTGAACAGTTGCGCTGCCTAATATTTTTTGTATGAACCTATCATCACCTAAGATTCTTTGATGAATAAAAACTGAAAAAGAGCAGCATTTATTTAATATAGAATCTTTCCTAACAATACAAGTCCTTACTATCACTTTTTAACAATTTTATATATATATATATATTTATTTATTTATTTGGAGGGGGTAAAATAACTTGAAATAACATTATATATGGCCTTATTCACTTTAAAGTGAATTTGTGAATAAATTATTTAGATGTTTCTTACAATTAACAAACAGTTTTGTCCTCCAACAGTACTTTAATTAAGCATTTAGCATTGTCTTTGTAATACAAAGTAATTTTTATTATATTGTTATGCTGCTTAAAATATTTAAAATGTGTTTTTTATAAAATATAATATAATGGGAGTTCCAATGTCTGTGTGGTGTACAGAGAGAACAATAGCATTTATGGAGAATGCAGATCAGATCGGAGACCTGCAAGAAACCCCAGAGCCTCTAGGTCTGAATTGTGAATCTTTCTGTCGATACGTCAACGCCATTAACAACATGCCACGCAACATTGGCAAGGATGGCAAGTTCCAGCTGCTGGTTTGTCTCGGGGCGAGGTAAGGACACACACATGCTCCATAAAGCAAACTATCATTTTGCTTTTCAATAAACAAAATGCATTTACGGTTGTCTGCACATGTATCCCACTCTCTCAGAGACCGACTGTTGCCACAGTGGCTCCCTCTACTGGCCGAATGCCCCGTCATCACACGCATGTATGAGGAGAGCGCGTTACTGCGAGACAAACTCACCGTCAGCTCTCTCGTCGCAGTTCTGGAGACGCTCCATGACTTCCCCATCACACTGGAGAGCTCTCTAACTAAAAGCGTTGAGCTGTAACGCCACATGCTGAGGTCAAATTCGGACTGCTCCCCCTCTCTGCTGCCACCCTCAGGGTCCAAGCGGCTCTACAAGTGACTCTGCCTTGTGCGGGAATGGACTTATCAAAGTATCACGACTGCTCCCCCAAAGAAATGAACTCAGAAGTGTGTTTTGTAGCAGTATTTGGAGTTGTGCTCTCTTTTTAATTGAAAGCGTTGATGGATTTTTTCAAGAAGACAAACTTTTTCCTCTGGATTTTGATTTTAAACCTGTGGTCATTTCCGCGCACTTCTGTCTGTGAGTCTGAATCCGCTAGCGTTTCTGCTTCAGATCATGTGCCGTCTTTAGAAAGCACTGTTTTTTGCAAAGTATGTCAGGATACTGGAGCCTTAGTACCGACAGATTACACACATTGACAGGCAAAATGATTATACTTGAGGAATTCAGACATGAAGTGTTTATAATGACTTGAATTTTATGTCTGAGTGTTTAAACCGTCTGTGTTCTGATTGGCTGAAGAAAGATTCTTGATATATATATATATTGGATAGTACAAAATTGAAGATTTGAAACCTTCTCCTGGTTAAAAGCCTGTCAAATGAACTTTCAGAGAAAAGGACATTCCAACAAGATGTGAATCATTGTATGTTACAAGATATGTTTAAATGTGTGATAGTTAGGTGTGTGTGTGTGTGTGTGTGTGTGTGGCTTACCAGTTGGAAAGATGTTTATTTTGCCAATGAGTATTAACTTCATACTTAGATACTTCAGTATCATGTTTGATTTTTTTTTTTTTAAGAAAGAAACACTGGAAATCATCGTAAAGCAATAACAAGCCTGTTTCAGATCATTTTTTGCTATTAAACTTATAGTCTCAGTTAAAATCTCTCAATTATTAATTATTACAGTTGTGGGGTGCTTTAAATATAAAGTGTGAACCCTAGTATTTACCACTAATTGAAGGTCTAAATGCAGCAATTACTTTGTAAATCCATGTTTGATTAATGCAGTACGTGCACATTGCTTAGAAATGATCAAGTATTGTCCTTAAACCACTCTTTAGTTTTAATTCAAAATCCCTGCCCAGAAAAATCTAGTAACTACATAAATGAATTTTTTTACATTATGACAGTAACAATAATGTTACTTAAGATTCTTAGCATTTAATCTAAGACCTGTGTAGCACGTCAACCTGTGTATTTTATTTCTTCTTTTTTTTATGATGAGTCGGATCATTTGTATGTATTTATTTTCAAATGATGCTTTTGTGACACTGGTTGATTTGACGCACTCTTGGGATGATTTATGCAGTAAGCTGACACTGTATCATTTATTTATTTTAGTAAATCTACTTTCAGGCTTTGTATAGTATGGAACGACGTTTTAAGACCCCAAAAGTTGCTGAAATCTCTCTGGAGGGACGAGGAAGCCGCAGGAACTGTCCCCTTGTTTGCGGTGCTGATGCATGCCACATGTTTTCGATCTCAGAGAAGTGCTGTAAATGAATTCGTTCCTGTTCTAGATCTTGCCTCATTCCGTCTGTTTTTTTCCTCTGTATGAAAACACATTAACATCGACCATATTATAAGAAGCTCCCTGTATAAAAATGAGTGTGTTCCTCCATGTTTATATTTGTGAACAACTCATTAAAAATTGCTCTGTTCATCCATATCTGTGTCCTCTCTGAACTTCTTGTCATCTTATGAATGGTGTGTGCAGACGGGACATTATTTCAACTCATAGTAGGCATTCATGGTATTCCAGGACAGCACTCAGGTCCTAGAGAACATTCCTCTATGAAGAGTCATTCTTCATGGAACATTATTTTTAGTTTAGAGACATGCTGATGGCATCTGTAAAGCAAATGTTCTTATAACCTGAGATTTCATGTTAGTAGAGTGTTGCAAAATCTTTTTTAAAAAAAGTTACATTTTACAACTTAAATATTAAAAATGCTTCAGAATAGGCTACATTATTTTCAGTCTACTTATTAGTACCTAAATGGTACATATTGTATTAGTACCTTTTGAGATTGTGTACCTAATTTCCTTGAGGAGTGTATAAGCAAGCTCTCAAGATGACAATAAGATAATCCTGTATAAAAAAAAACAAAGCATTTACAGGACAAAAAAAAGTAAGAAAGTAAAATTATGTCATAATTTTAGAATTCGTGATTGCAAATGAATGTCAAATATGCATCTGATTTGCTGTAATTACTATTACATTGTTAAAATAAAACAAATAGTATCTACAAAAAGAAATTAGAGGTACTAAATGGGAAGTTGAAATAAGTTAACTTAATTACTACAATAAATTCATCTACATTTTTATAAAATGTCCATGTTTTTTTTTTCATCTCATGGTCCAATATAGTGGTGAAACAAAAGCACTAGCTAATTTAACGCTTCCCAGTTTTCCCTATGAATATGATTGTTTGAGGGAATTCAACGTTTTTGTCTTGAAACCTGCATGCATTTTGGTTAAAAAATGTCGTTTAGCTCTTTCACCTTATTTAATTTCTTCTGCAGAGCCGTCAAAAACAGCTCACTCGAACTATTTTCGTGATGAAGTACCGAGGAGCGAGCTGGCGACATGTGCTCATGGCTGACGGCCGCGGAGTGAGAAGGATGTGCTGCGTTTGTTCAGACATCTGCTGTCCTCGTAGTAGTAGTTCGTAACTCCGCCCACCGGGGTCTCAGCGCACTGGCTGCTGCCCTAGCAACCGGACCCGCCCACGTTTCCCGCGTAATTTTCTCTTCCTTATATGGGCAATAGAATGCAGACGCAGTCAAACGTCAGCCGTGTATGCAAAAGAGGTTGATTGAAGAAATTCAGAAAATGGTGGATGGAGCTCGGCGCATGCGTAAACATTTTACTATACTCAGACAGAAAGTGAGACAGTAACGAGTGGCGCATTGTTAAATGAGTAACGCCTGTAACTCTTGGATTTCGCTGTGAGGTTTGACTTTAACTGCTTCAAGTCGAGGTAAGAAAAAGGGCTTTTTCTTAAAAGTAACTTAACAGTTTATGCGTGCGCAGAAGAGGTTATATTCGCCTTTCGAAAGGCCCCCTTAAGAAGTTGTGTGACAGTGCGATGCCCGGCTGAAAGCTGTCGCATGCATTAGAAATGTAGCAGTAGGATCACTTCTGAAGCTTCCTCAAATTGTTTCACATTTTTGCTTGAGTACAAAAGCGTCCCGGTAAGTTTAGTGTTTACACTTGAGAAGGCTGCTGCCCATCCAGCGCATCACATTTTAGGGCGCCCGCATCTTTTGCTGATGATCGCTGTTAAGTGTTGGATAACAGAATCTATTCATTTGAAGTCGAAATTGTTATCCGTTACACTTGTCAGAACAGACTTAAACCAAAATCAAACGTTTTGACAGAAATGGTCAATATTGCGTTTTAAATTAAACGATATGCATTCGCGTAACTGGATAAAAACCGAGAAGTAGATGCAAAAACTATAACAGGAAACATGCATTCTTATTTATTTGTGTAGTTGGTGTTAAAACGCATGTACTGAAAACCGGTTTTACCGTTTCTAGTCGTTTTGAACTTGCGGTACTGAACTGCGTGTGGTCTTTACTCTGCTGTTGGTGGGTGTGCTTCAAAACAAACCCGCATTTTCACAAGCTCATCAACGTTTCCAAACTTCTGCTTCACTAACTCAAGAAGTTCAACGTTTATGTGACGATTAAAGCGGTGCTTCTTTTAAAGATTTAATTCATGTGCGACGGAGGCGGTGTCACTGACGCATTTAAACGTGGAGCTAATAAAATCGATATTTTATTTTAGTATCCTGCTGGACTGTTTAAAAGTGTATTATATTTATACCGTTAAGAAAATAAACGTGCAAATACGTGTTTTGTTAGGCTCGGTGCTCTTGAGCGAAGTTGTTGCATGGACAGCATGTGTTTACAGTCTCGAGCGCAAAGCATGGAGTCGCACGAGCCACTGACGCAGAGTCGCGCGGAAAACAAAGAGCAGCGGACGAGCGGTTCGATTAAATTCACCCGTCTTTCTCCGCTGAGCACCACTTGCGATAATAAGTTGCTCGCACCGAGCAGGAATCGTTTTCAGTGAAACTACGGGGGAAACATGCTGAATGTGTGCGTTTAAAGATGCCGAGTGGCGCGCCATGCTTCCGCGCGAGCTAGTGGGCGGTGAATACGGTGGGACACACGCACCATTTCTCTGCAGTGCGCGGACGAGAGTACATTTAAACGCCGCGAAACATTAATAGCGTCCGTATTATGTTATCTGGGTAACTTTAGATGATAAATTTAGACGTGTTAATGGCACTTTTGGTCGTGGTTTCCGTAACGGTATCGCATTACTTTCTTGCCCCCATTTTCTGCCCCTCCTCTCCTCTCAAACGCGTTGCCATGTTTGAATTGCGTCAAGCGCCAGTTCAACCCGCGCACTTGCACTGTACAGTGTACAGTTTTAGAAATATGATTAAATATTAATATGCATATTTCATTAAAAAATGCAAAGACTTCAGATAGACGTTAGACAGATGACCCAGTTATAACGTATGAATTTGATGCCTCGCCAGGGCACTGCTGCTGTCACCGATCAATGTCGATGCGCGAGGCCACCGGTGTCCGGCTCTATCAGCACCGAGGTTATATAAGACCGAGCACTAAGTGCGTTAAGCTCTTATCCATCCCACTGACGCGATGATGACTGATAACCCATATTTCATCTCTCTCTCTTTCTCTAATATAATCTATTAATGATTAAACATGTATGGCAATACTATATATAAATGTGTCATGCATTCATTAATAGTCATAAGTATATATGTATTAAGTAATACATGTATTAACACGTGTTATACATTTATAATTGTTATTGTACATAAATGTACTATTTGTGTACACATATATAAAATGTATGTAGAGCAATTAGTCTTCGAAAATACTATGATAAAAATGACACAGTCACATTTTTATATTCAGTTGACCATTATTTTCTTATGAACAATTATATGACTTGACCAATTATTAGTAAATGTTTTATTATTACATAATAGCATAACAATATATAAAGGTAATATACACATGCATACACTGATTGGTCAAAAGTTTTGAATAATTATATATAAAGATGTATACATATGGAATAAATGACTTTGAAAAATCTCTTATGCTTACAAAGCATGCATATATTTGATTTTAAATTTTAAATATTATTACAATATAAAAGAACGTTTTTTAACTTGAATATATTTTTAAAATTTTGTATATTCCTTGTGATGGCAAAGATGAATTTTTAGTAGCCATTGCTTCAATGTCACCCTTCAGAAATCAGTCTGATATGCTGATTTGTTGCTTAAGGAAACATTTCGTCTGACTTCAAAAGTAACATTTATAAATTTACAAAAGACTCCTGAGAAAAAAACAAACAAAACAGTGTACTTAAAAATATTGAGCTTGTGTAAAATCATTGCATCAGCAGAAGTACCAAATAGGAAGTTGTTTTACTTCTGTCTTATCCATGTCTTACAGATGTTTGGCTTTCATAAGCCGAAGATGTACCGCAGCCTTGATGGATGCTGCATCTGCAGGGCAAAATCCTCCAGCTCTCGTTTCACTGACAGCAAGCGCTATGAGAGAGACTTTCAGAGCTGCTTTGGGTGAGTTGGGTATCTATTATGTGCTTGTGGTTCCTCTGTAATAACATGATATTAACATCTGCCTGGTTTATTTACAGAGAGCACAGCATTTGTATAATGTATCTCTATAGTCAACCGTTCAGACCTTTTCTTTTAGAGTAACGTGGAGGAAATATTGTTTGTTTGTAATGTGAGAACTTCAATGATTTCCATAAGCATTATGCATATTGCTTATTACAATGGGATACTTCTACAGTTTAGGTGAGACTCGCTCTGGTGAAATCTGCAATGCTTGTGTTCTGCTGGTGAAACGCTGGAAAAAGCTTCCCGTCGGTTCCAAGAAGAACTGGAATCATGTAAGCTCTGTCAAATTCTCCGAGCACCAAACTGGCTGCACACATGCATACTCACACAACCTCTTATTTATCACACTGAAGTCTTTTCAGTGCAGTATTCTATATGCATTGTTCCAAAGCGGCCTTACAGTAACATACTTAGTGAACAAGTGAACTGCATCTGCGGTGGCAACTCCCTAAGATGTTAAAGTAGATGAGGAGGAAACTTTGGAGGAACTGAGAATCAGCTGGGGAAGCCAACATCTCAGAATAACATGTATTTAAACAATTTCATATGTGCGCAAGCACATTTTAACACTTGCAATAGTATTAGTAATAATGAGTTACGTAGTATTACTACTTTTAACTTTGTCAAATTCTAATGATGACAACTGAAAGCTAATGCAGTTCATATAATATCAAAAATAATGTAATCAAAAATTTAATAATGAAATGTATTACTAAATTATTTATAGTTATTTATATGTATTTATTATTTATATTATATACCATATATATTAATTTTAAACTAATAATAATAATAATAAAACACAAATTTGATACATTTATATATTTGTTTTGTTTAGAACTAATATAAAATCAATTATGACAATAAATAAACACATACATAAATACATACATATATAATAAGCCTGACCTATAACCTATATACCTGAGAAGAAAGCTTTCTTTCTAATTTAATATAACTTCTATGAAAATTATATATATATATATATATATATATATATACACACACAGAAAAAGATACATTTTCATTACATTATTGTTATGTAACTGTTATCAGGTGGTTGATGCTCGAGGGGGACCCAGTCTGAAAACTACAGTGAAGTCAAAGAAAGTCAAATCCCTGTCCAGACGGATCAGACCGAACCAGCTCAGCAGAGTTCAGAAAGAACTGAAGAGACACAGTGAGTACACAATCACATATTTCAATTACAAAAACAGAAGTACTTTCCAACATATTCTTGTTTAAACAATCTCTTCACATATATTTGTCAAAATGTCTTCATTAACAGATTCAGACGCTCACAGCACCACCTCCAGCGCTAGCCCCGCCCAGTCTCCCAGCTACAGTAACCAATCAGATGAAGGCTCTGACTCTGAGTTGACCTCTGGCTCCGCCCGCTCTCCAGTCTTTTCCTTCTTGGACCTGACATACTGGAAAAGGTATGTATTTTAGAGATTCAGCTTGATTTACGAGTTTGTCCTTATATTTTACATGACGGCGAACACTTTCTAAATGAAACGAGTTCATGTACAAATCTCTCTAGGCAGCGGATATGTTGTGGCATCATCTACAAAGGCCGCTTTGGGGAGGTTTTGATCGACCCTCATCTCTACAAGCCCTGCTGTCAGAAGAAACAGGAGCAAGAGCAGGAGGAGGAAGAAGAGGAGGAGGAGGAAGAAGAGGAAGATGGTGACCTTGAGAAAGAGGAGGTGCAGAGCAGTCAAGAAATTCTTCAACCGCACTCCTCTCCCCAAATAAAAATGGAGCAGGAAGTGGAAGAGGAGTGGTGATGCCCCATTCCCAGGGTACTGACTTGGCATTCTTAGGAAGCCTTCGAGAGTCGAAAGCCCCTCAGACGCTCTCAAAGACGTTCTCTCAGATTGCCTTCGATTCAAGAGCAGCTGGATCCTTGTTCGTCTTTTCCTCTTTCTTTCTTCCTTGTTCAGAATGTGTCTCTTTCATTTCCTTCGCAGTCAAATCAACTTTTATTTATCAGACTGAACTGGCATCCTTGTTTTCTAGAGCCTGGTACAGCGCTATTCCATTTCCTATCAGGATTTTTATTTTTTTTTTTGTAGACCAGAGAAAACAAGTTTCCTTTTTTTGCTATCCCGCTCAAACACAGAATGCTGGATCTACATGCATCATGCACAGAAATGTAGGGAATAGACTTGGACAGTGACCACAATCCTACACTGTCGCTTTTGTGCCCTTTGAGCACCATTGTGCACTTCCTCTGGGGTGACTATCTTTCTGCACTTAGTATACAGTATATAGCAGCATCTGCTTAAACTCTAGCTCAGTGAAAATAACGTTCCACCTTTTTGCTGGGATATAGCAATTTTTTAGAGAATATCTTTGCCTTTTATATATTTATTTTTTTCTGTATTTGTCTTTATTCTTAAGGTCTGCTCTGATTTTTCATCCCTGTTTGTATTTAAAGGGACAAATGTGTCATTATTCTGTCATTCACCCTAATATTCAGAATTTCTTTCTTTTTTTCATAAACCACAAAAAGTGAGCATTTGAAGAACATCTAGGAACTTTATTCTGTAATAATGGAAGTGAATGGGGACTAGGGTTGTTAAGCTTAAAAATGATAAAAGCACCCCTAAAAGTATCTAAAATCTGAGCTAAGTCTATTACAGCCATATGATAGTAATAAGCCAAAGTTTATGTCGTATGGACTAAAAAGATGCAAGATGTTCTCAAAAAATTCACTTTTTTTGTATTTGAAAAGTAAAAGATGATGATGTGAAGGTGAGTAAATGATGACAGATTTTTCATTTTAAGGTGACTTTTGAACCCTGATATCAGTGCAAGTTGTCTGTATTCAGCCTCTAATCTAATAGGCAACAAGCTCAACTCGATTCATAGTGTTTTACGGCAAACGTTTCCCCAGACAGCAGTGGTGCTGGTGCTGAGGCAGACTGGGCATGCCTGGCTATCAACACTCTTGTATTCAATATACTAATGTAAATATCCAAAAGTGTAGATTTGACTTAAGGTTTTTGGAAAAAGAGCATGAATGCTAAGAGAAACTATCGTCTAGATGAAATCTGCATGAATTTTGCATGGCCTTTTAATATTTGTATTTCTTTTGATTTAGTTTTGCAACCATGTTGCAGCATAATTTAATAATCTGGGCACATTTTGAGACAGTCCCAATATATTTTTGTAGATAAATACAAGAAAAAAACAAAAATGAAATCAGACTTTGACTACAACATGACACCTTAAGATGTCATTGTTTAATTAATACAGGGATTAAATTGCCTTCTGCTATTTTTCAGAATTGGATGCTTTCAATATTGTCTCAGTCTAAGCCAAAAAGCCCAAGATTTTTGCTATTTATTCAGCAATCTTATATTCACGTGTTTATATATACCTCCTTCTCTTTAGCTTTCTGCCTTTTGTAAATACAGTGTTTTCACAATGACAGATACAGCACATGGTGTGATCGGTTTGGTCGTTCTTGTTTTTTTCTTTTGCCTTTTTCTCCAGGGAAAATATTGAAAGGCTAAATCAAAGTCAGCTTGTACATTTTCATTATAAATTACATTCTGTAATAAGCTTTCATATATAAGAAGTATCCATACTACATATCCCAACGTTTCCCTTTGGTTCCAATAGGTCTGTCCTGCCTGTTTCTTTATAATTGTATTCTTTATGATAGCCTTGGATTGTACAAATTACATTGACGCACACACACTTCTGTTTAATTCCAGGGGGTGGCGCTAGAGAGCTCATTTGTTTCACACAAAACACTCCATTGCACATGAATTTTAATTCTCTTTCTGTGCAATTTATTTAATATGTGCTCGGTTTTGAAATGGGTTTTTTAATGGTGGCAGCTTCTGGCTTTAGTGTGAATATGCCATATCACAGAATGACACGCTCAATGACTGTATTTGTGGTAACATCCGTTCAGGGGAAGCATCCTATCGTGTCATCTCTATGACGGCGTTATTTGTAAATATAAGATGTGTAAGACTGAACAGTAGTTATTATGAATACTCTTTTGTCTTATTTATTTCATATTTATTTGTCTTGTGGTCTTTTCTTTTTAAGCCTCATTCAACTTTGTCCTAACAACACTGCAATATGGACTGAAAATGCTTATACACATCACAGATTGTCGGTCACGACTCACTAAACGTTATGGAGAACTTCAGGATTAGACAGCTACTTTTTCGGTGTATACAACTGATTATTTTTATACTTTTGTTTGAGGGTTTCTAATGCCCACATATTTTTCCTTAGACTAGCCCTTTAGTTGTAGTGCTACAGGCATGTATGGTAGCTATGCACTTTGTATTCACAATACTAGAGATATATGAAGCAGGTTTTGTATTTTTTTACATATTGTACTTTTTACTTGTTCCTCAATAAATGTAACTTGTGATGGTTACGCTTGTTATGTGCATTGGTGTTTGGCAGCCACTTGCATTACATTCAAATGAATGTTTTACTAATATACCCTGGGAATTAAACCTATGACCTTGGCATTGCTATAGAGACATGATCCTGTTTGAGCTACAGGAACGTATAGTTGGGTTATGTCAGCAAATAAAGTAAAATGGGTTAAATAATAGAGTAGGCCTAATAGACAGACAGTGTCTGGTATTACACCAGAGTTGTGGGTTCAGTTTCCAACAAATGCAGTTATTCTAATTGTTTCAATTATGAAATAAGTATCAGATTCCACAAAAATATATATCTGTATGAAAATATGAAACATTTAACAATAACAGGGTTTTTGCTGGTTTAAGGTAAATGTAAGACTAAAGACCAAGTAAACACATAAAAATAAATGAATAAAACAATTGAAATGAAATGAAAATATTTACATTTTTCTGACTATATTGGCAGATTATTGTTCTCATGTAAACAAATAATTTCTCCCAAAAACTAGACATGCATACTGACACATGACTTTAAATATATATATCATACACACACATCCAGTAATAATTAGTATATACTGTTTATATATATATATATATATATATATATACACACACACACACATGTATATATATATACACACACACACACACTACTGTTCAAAAATTTGGGGTCAGTAAGATATTTAATGGTTTTTAAAGATGTTTCTTCTGCTCATCAAGGCTGCATTTATTAGATCCAGAAAAAAAAATAATATTGTGAAAGAATAAAAATGTACTGATCCCAAACTTTTGAACAGTAGTGTAACAATAGACATTATTATCCATTTTACATAAATACTTCTCTTTTTAATATTTTAATGAGCAAAGAATCCTAAAATAAACTATTAAGCAGCTCAACTGTTTCCAACGCTGATAATAATAAATCAGCATATCAGCATGATTTCTGAAGACTGGAGTAATGATGACTTAGAAAAGTGTGTAAAGTTTTTACACAAATTTAAACTTCATATATTGAGTTCAGTCATTCTGTTACATATTAATAATTATAACTACAAAACACAAGCCTTTTACAGTACTTATACAACCGTGTCACCCATTCTGAAATAATTATTTGTGGCCTATATATTATCTGTAAAGTAAATACAGATAGATCGCTTCTGTGCTGAGGCTGCGCGAGGAGACTGTCCTGTGTTTGGCTGTGACGTCATGATTGCTCTGCCAGCTGATGGGTTTCCTCTGCTCTGAGGGCATAAAAAGGTGAGAGGCAGCTGCGGTCTGTCCTCTCAGTTCTGTTTCCCCACCGCTTTATATCGTCTTTCCACCAGCTCACCGAAAGGCTACCTAATTTGCGTTGACTCTAAATGAGCAGCCTTCCCACTCAAATCATCCTAACGATCTGAGAACGGAGCAAACAAACACACTCACCGGCAGAGACGCATGAGGTCGGTGAGATATCTGCGGATGCTTTGCTCGTTACACCTGTGCGTTATGTTGTCACATGCATCCGTAGCTTTATTCGTCCTCCAGCAAGTTACTTGCGTTCTCTGCGCGTGCATTTGGGTGGTGGCACCACGTCGATGCTGTTTGGACAGGACTATTCTGGAAAGCGTCGAACTCGAGTCAGATAATGGCTTTAAAAGTTGCTTTTTGCACTGCTATATCTGCTGTTTTTTAAATGCAAGTTGTTGTAGATTTATTTTGGTGGTGTCAATGATGCACAGTCAGTGTTTATGGAATCCAGAATTACATTAGACGATATTTGTAGCTAACGTGGCTGACAGTGAATGACTACGGTTTTTGGGTTAGATGATTATTTCCGGGGATGTATTAGCCTTATTAACGCATTGGTTATACCAGCATGTAAATGCCATGTCATGGTGAGCGCTGGCGATTGTCCAGACATACGGAGAGAGTTAAGCTTGTATAACTGTATACGTTTATCATGCAGGCTGTGACTTCTGAATGAATGAGCTCCTAACATAATAAACCAGGATAGACTAATGCCTTAAATATTTTACCTCGAAGCAAGTTGTAGAAAATGAATAAATTTAAGTAAAAAGTGAGGAAAGTATAATTGAGAAATTCATTAAAGGGTTAAAATAATAATCTTGTCATTTATTCATCCATATGCTGTCAAACCTATATAACCTCAAAAGGAGATTTTTATTTAATTTATTTCTTGAAAGACTTAAGATAAAGCCATAATGTTAATTTCAGATTATTTTAGCTATATATAATATAATTTATTATTATTATTATTATTATTATTATATATGTATATATTTTTTAATAAAACAAAATTGATGCACTGATATAAAGT
>JAUCMS010000079.1:7675951-7694040 GCA_032357445.1 Enteromius radiatus | reverse complement strand
TCCCAACCAAGTTAAAAATATATACTGTATATTTTATATAGAATATAAATACTGATATTGTTTTTTAATTATTATTATTATTTTTTTTTTTTTACATATCTTTAAAATGCCTTTAATCTTCACTAAATGTTTAGTTTATTATTATTTATATAGCACATTTAAAAAAACAACCATGGTGGACCAAAGTGCTTCACAATGACAAAAAGAGAAGGTTACACACAATCAATACATTAATATTGTCTCAATGTCTTTACTCAGTTTAAAATCCTTCCAGACAGGAAGCCAATGTAGTGAAGCTAAGACCGGGTGCTTAATGTGCTCATGCTTTCTAGTCCCAGTTAAAAGCTGAGCTGCTGCATTAACTACTACTATTAAATGTAATAGTTATAATATTAAATGATTGATTTCAATATAATTGTTTTGAATTTTTATTATTTATTTATTCTTTTAGAAGAAAGAGCATAGAATTAACACAGAATTGAAATAATGACCACAACTTTTCATCCAGAATTTTAACATCTGTGCATCTATATATGAGTTGATTCATAAAAAAAAAAAAAAAAATTATACTATTCAAAAAATGTATTGTCGGCTGCTGTTTTTAAAAAAAAAATACTTTCTATGTGCAAAATGACAAAACCTCCCCTCCATCTCTCTTACAGAGCAATACAAGCACCACTGGTTCCCAGACCGTCCCAACAAAGGTTCTGGGTATCGCTGCATACGCATCAACCACAAGATGGACCCTCTGGTTGGACAGGCTGGTCAGCGCATCGGCCTGAGCATCCAGCAACTATACCTGCTGCTTCCCAGTGAGCTCACATTGTGGGTTGACCCATTCGAAGTGTCCTACCGCATCGGAGAGGACGGCTCAATCTGCGTGCTCTATGAGTCCCATCCCAGCACCAATGGAAACCCCAGCGTCACCACTGGAAACAGCAACCCCGCCTCCTCTGTCACCCAGGTATCCCCGATGGTGGACAGTCACATCAGCTGCAAGGAGGAACTACTGGTTTTGGGCCGCACCAGCCCCGCTAAACCCTACATGATGACTGTGTCCAGCTAAATGGGTCACAGAAGTCATTTTTAAAAAATAAAAAAGAGAGAAAGGAGAAGGAGAAAAAAAAAAACAGGATGTGTCCTATCGTCCAGGTGATGGAAACCTCGTAGGTTTAATTTTCACTCGTTTGGTTGTCTGTTCTGTTATTGTGTTGGATCTACCAGAGGCTTGACCCTGGGGCAGCTAATGAAGACCCGAAACATCGCCCAGACCCTCCAGCTCACTCCACTAAGGCGGCGGTCCTGGGGTGGCTATTTCCACCATCGTCTGCCGATGTTGACTTTGCACTTTCGCTTTCACGGTTTATGTTATTGCATAAGCTCCCTCTAAAATGTTAAGGAATTACTCTCAAATCCTGTTTTATCATTTCACTGTTCACTGTTCGCTGTCGAGCTGAAGCCCAGACCCAGCAGTGGCCGAGCCAGATCGGAGTATCCGCTATGAGCCTGTTATTTTGCTAAAACCCTCACTTTTTTGGACCACAAAGCGGTACTTTTGTCTCTCTTCTCTGTGTCTGGCACGCGCCCGGGCCTTCTTTTGGGCTTCAGGTCGACAAGAACTGGCTCTGCTGCGGTGGAATACCTGTGTCATACTGTTACCCACGCTAGCCGTCGATGGCACTGTGATGCAAAGGTTCTCATGCTTGTAGCTTTTTCTGGGGACTCCCTCCTGGATGAATGTAATTTCTAACAAAAAAAAAAAAAAGAGAGAGGAAAAAAAAAAAAATGCAACAAAACATTTGATTTATTTAAGCCCCTCGTCATACCAAAATGAAAGATGTAGCAAAGTTTGTTTTTGTATTTGTTGACTTGAAACAGATGTGGTCTTTACTTTCTGCCTGGTTTAGAAAAGACATTGAATGCACTTTGACATTTTAGACTGTGTGGGATGACGTTTCGATTCGACCCAGCTGCATTCCATCGCGTACGTAATTCGCTTTCTCTGGTTGCAATATTAAGTCGCTTCAATCCAGTGTCATTCTCTCTAGCTGTTTTTTATCCTTTAGAATGACTGATTTAGGCTTTTAAGAGTTTAGTTCTCCATCTAAGGCCAGTACGTGGCAAGAGACAACAGACTGGCATCAAAAATTGGACCAATGTTTCCCATCTTATAACAGAATCGCAGGGCCAGTGATGCTCGCTTGTTACAGAGGGTCTCCCGACGCACTTTCCAGCAAGTCATCACCGGTCTCAGTCTTAACTAGGAGTGCGCCGTTAAAACATATCACCTCCCTCCCTAGGCCTGGCGAAGGAGGGGGTAGGACCCTCAGATCAGGGCAGCTACAATCCTCTCCGGCCCCCTTCTCGCAGCCAGGAGGAGAGTTTTTATGCCAGCACACAAACTGAGCGCACTCCAAAACCTACTGAGCCTTACGAACAGGGCCGAGTCGGGAAGGGAAGAGACATGCGGTGTGTTCCTGGTTCTGGCCGATTCTGTTTACATTGGCACGAATGGGCGGAATTAAGCAGGTTGCAGGCTTTGTGTGCGAAGGACTGGTCTTGCCTCAGCTGCTAAACTGCCGAGACAAGGTGCTGATTGATCAGTCCTATGTGTGCTAATACTTTAGGACCATGGGTAATGCTGGGTTGTCGATGCACTGCCGTCCCTCTCTCTTTTGTCTAGGTCCATTTAAAAGAAGCGCAAAGACGTTTTTAAATCAAATTCACGTTTTAAGTACGGGTCGAATCTCGATATTTGGACGCAGTTCGCCATCCCACCCTTCTGACTAACTCTGACAGGCGGTCCCCTTTGCCTGATGGTTTTAATAGTAACGCTTTTTAACCTCATTCTGGTGATCGTAACCAAATTGGAACAGACAAATCGAGTGCTTTTTAGATCTGCAGCTTTTAAACTACTTTACCCCCCTCCTCCACCGAAACAACAACATCAGCAAACCATTTCCACTCTCCGTTTCAGTTAGGTAAGCGTTTGCACACAAGTTTTAAGTATCATTTTGAGTCTAAACTCGAGTCTACTCGGAGGCAAGAGCACATGAAATGCACTAATAGGTTAAACATTGAAGTTATGTGACTTTGAGACCGACGCGTCTCGATTGGAATGTATTGCCAAGCTCAGGCCACAGACATTCATTGAAACCCTTATGGATGTGCAGGTTAAAATGTGAAAAACAGAAGAGAATGATTCGGTTGGGAATTTTTGTCGGTCATTTCAGAAGTGATTCACGTTATTGCCACTTTCGCATCTGAGGTGGTTCCATATTTGTAGAATGTATTGTTATTGTACAACATATGGTAGAGTAAGTACATAACCATACATATGGGAAGTGCCAATAATTGATATTTTGCTGTGTGTAGACGTGTTCCTTTTCGTATTTCATATTTTAACATGAATTCCTCTTTCATAAGTGAAGCCATTTGTGTTAGGAGTGTTGGAGAGGACCAAAGTTGTTTTGGTAAAAAATTATATATATCAGTTTCCATGCTCTGTGCTGATAGACTTTCCTTGTTTTTTTCCCTCTTATCTTTTCTTCTTTTTTTTTAAATTAAAACAAAAAACAGAAAAAAGAAAAAATTCTGAGCAACCCAAGATAAAGCTGTCTGTATCTTGTGATTTTTCTCGTCTGTACATCTCTTGTGTTCATTCTTTTCCTCATTCTTGGGTATGTTGTGATGAACTGCTGTAAATTTGTACAGTTCATGTAAATTGATTGTGCGGAAGTTGTACAGATTTCTATATTTTGGAAGAAAAGTTTTTTTCTCTGTAATAAAATATTTCCTATCTTGGCAATGTTTTCCCGTGGACTTATTTTTTTTTTTTTATCAAAACATGCTCATAATTGCATTTCAAAAGATAATTCTTTGTGCTTTTTGGAAGATATTTACAGACAAAATATGCCAGACATTAGTCAGTAACAGAGCCTTGATGTCACTGACCAGCTTTTCGGTATTTTTCCTGTGTTAGGACAAAGAAAGAAAGTCTGTATGGACCGCAATAGCATGGTGTGAAAATATTAGACATCAACCTGCTTAAAGTTAAGTAATGGTGGGCATTTATAATTATTAAAAACATTAAGAATCCACACAACTTTAAATAGCATTAGCATTAAAATTAGCAGGCAACATAACTGCAACTTGTGTACTGGTGTGGGTGCTAGCATATTGGCATTCTAAGGGTTAATAAGTATCATAGTTATCTTTCTTAGTGTAAACAGACCTGTAGCCCAAGGGGTCAAAATATAGCTAGTTAGCTATATTAGTTCTCCTTGTATAGGTGCTGTAATTACACCATCATTACCTTGTTTAGCATATCAATGACAATGTTTTAGCGGTGCCATTTTCCCTCAGTTGTCTCTTAAAAGTGTGCAATATGATTTATGTTTTGGATATTTTTCCCTGCTTACTGCATTTTGACATAATAGCTAAGAATAGCTGCTAGTACAGTGTGTCCCTGTCTTGCTAATGAGCTAATTAGCATAATTTTTCTTCAGTAACAGAGTTATTCAATACGTGACATTTATAGATAATGTGAAATCCCTCTGTTTAAAATGAGGGATGTTGAGAAAATTTTAAGGGATCTTGCGCTAGCTGAGTAGCTAGCATTTAAATAAATGGGAATGCTAATGCTATAGCTTTCTCCGAGCCTACCTTTCCCAAATGTTCTTCTAACATAAAGCATGAAAATTGCATAAAGTGAGATTGTCTGTATCGATTAAATCTGTCTTTTGTGAATGGAAAACATGCAGGTTTGGAAGGATCATTGTTTCTAGCAAGAGCAGAGGATCAAACACAAGGCATTGTGGGTACTGGATAAAAACGCTGACTCCATTAAACAAAATAAATAATGTGGGTGGATAGACTTGGCACAGTCCCCAAGCTTCTGTCTTAATGAGTTGCGTAGCACTCTGAATTGGAGGGTATTTCGATTCAGTGGACAAGGACTGAGATGGGGGTTGGGAGAAGACAAGTGTAACAAAATGGGGCATGAAAAGACCTGGATGACTGTTCGCGTGACCTGTAGTTGTCTGAACACTTGGAAAGCAGTGAGAGTGTTTGAAACGGGACATCAATTATTTGGGTGCGGTTGTTGTGTGACTCTATTTACCTGCAGGTCTTGCCAGAAGTCACTCTGCTTATTTTATACTCTGCTTAAGTCAGTCCAAAACACTCTAGCTTTTCTGGTTTTCCAAGGAAGTATGTGGTAAACATTAAAAACCTAAGGAAAACAAGTAATCGGAGTCTGGGCAGAGCTTGATATTGTATTTAGATGCTAGAATTTACAGTAAAAGCATTTCTGTGGCTATACTATATGTGTGTGTGTGTGTGTGTGTGTGTGTGTTTGTTTCTCCACACTGTGTGGGCTCAGTTTGTTCCTCTTTCTTCTCACATCTGCCTTCGGCGCTCAGCCACCCTCTCGTTCTTCATCTGCAGTGTAGGGCCACAACAAAAGAGGACCTGAGTGAAAGCAGCTGGAAGGAAACTGCAGTCTCTGTCACTGTGGGAGAGACTCACCTGGCTGCTTTTGTTTTATTCAGACTCTTTCTACTCCTGCCAGGTGTTCTTCACTTTCATCCCACAGAACAGACTGAATATTTTCTGTAGAATTGGCAGGATGAGGTTATTCTTTTTATTAATTAAACATAATATGAAAGTAAATACCATAAGATTCTGTGTATAAAGCTTCAGCATATCAGGAAAGTATTTCATTGGCATTCAAAAGCAGTTTTTCAGCCTTATGTGTTTGTCTGCGGAATAGTTTATGAAGTGAGCATCAAGAATATTGCTGTTATCTGTTGTTTTTACACTTATCTTATCATTAATGTTTAGGTCGCTGTTTGCTGAAGACAGGCATGGAGCTGATAGTGAGGGCTACCAGAGGAGATGTCTCCTCTTTCCTGCTGATAAGTATTCAGTTAGTCTATAAATTGTGTTTTATATATATATATATATATATATATATATATATATATATACACAGTGGGGTTTAAAAGTCTAAGTCCACATTGAAAATCGAAGATTCAAAATAGAATAGAATAGATTCAAACACTAGTGAAGTTCATGAATCTAAAATGCTGTGTTAATGAAAGCAAAAGAGAGACAAACCAAATACCAAGACGTTGTACTTTTCACTAAACGTTCTTTCAAAGTACACTCATATTTACACTAAGATTGAGGTCAATGTTATATTTTTAAGTTTTTTATTTCTAAAACTTCTTATTAGAAGTTTCCATTTAAAAAGTTGTTTTCTATTTGAATATATTTTAAAGTGTAATCCGATTTTTTTCAGGATTATTACTCCAGTTTTCATCCTTTAGAAATGATTCTAATATGCTGATTTGTTGCTCAAGAAACATTACAATTATTGTTGAAAACTGCTACTTCATTTTTGTGTGCAAACCATGTTAGTCATTTTCAGGATTCTTCGCTAAAAGTATTCATGTCTTTCAAAACAACCCCCATTTTTTTGTGTAAGTGAATGTAAAGGGTCTCTTTTGAATTGTTCATCTTTAAGGGAACTTCCAGATCTATATGTAATACTTTTCTCTCTTCGTTTCTCTTATGAAATGTATGTTTCTGCTTTTACATCAAGAGAGAAATATTAAGAATAGCTGGGTACTTTTTTCAAGGCCTCTCTCACTCACAGTTTCTGGCCTGTGGTGAATGTGATGTGAACTGCTGACTCAGAGAAGGGAATAGATAAGTTACCCACACATATGAACAACTCTCAGGGAAACATGCCTAGGTCATGTTTTTGACTTTATTTTCCTTCAAAATCTCTCTTGATCTCTTATCAGCTAGATCAAAGCAACAGTCTTATCTTATATGTAAGTTTTATTACCTAAACGATTAATTGCATCCAAAACTTTATGTTTGCTTTGTGTACCTTTGTGTGTACTGTGCATAGTTATTATGTACACTGCTCAAAAAAATAAAGGGAACACTTAAACAACACAGTTCTCTTCACAGATGAAAGCAGGCAGCAGAACGTTCTCCACAGCGTCTTCAGACTCTGTCACGTCTGTCACATGTGCTCAGTGTGAACCTGCTTTCATCTGTGAAGAACACAGGGCGCCAGTGGCGAATTTGCCAACCTTGGTGTTCTCTTCCAAATGCCAAATGTCTTGCAGGGTGTTGGGCTGTAAGCACAACCCCCACCTGTGGACGTCGGGCCCTCTTACCGCCCTCATGGAGTCTGTTTCTGACTGTTTGAGCAGGCACACGCACATTTGTGGCCTGCTGGAAGTCATTTTGCAGGGCTCTGACAGTGCTCCTCCTGTTCCTCCTAGCACAAAGGCGGAGGTAGTGTTCCTGTTGCTGGGTTGTTGCCCTACTACGGCCTCCTCCACGTCTCCTGATGTACTGGCCTGTCTCCTGGTAGCGGCTCCATGCTCTGGACACTACACTGACAGACACAGCAAACCTTCTTGCCACAGCTCGCATTGATGTGCCATCCTGGATGAGCTGCACTACCTGAGCCACATGTGTGGGTTGTTGACTCCATCTCATGCTACCACTAGCGTGAAAGCACCACCAGCATTCAAAACACCAGCCAGAAAGCATAGGAACTAAGAAGTGGTCTGTGGTCACCACCTGCAGAACCACTCCTTTATTGGGGGTGTCTTACTATTTGCCTATAATAATAGAGTAAATAGAGTATATATCTGGAAAATATTTACATACTTACACTATTTATGTTACAGGTGAATATATTTAATATATACAATTTTTTTTTTCTAAAATATATACTGTTTGTGTATTTATATATGCATAACAAATATGCACAGCAGACACATATATATATATATATATTATGTAAACAAAAACTTATTTTGGATGTAATTAATCATTTGACAGCATACATATGTTATGCTATTTATTAATATAATTTATTTTAAAATGTTTTGTACTGTTATAATTACTATCACTTGAATGAATTATTGAATATTTAAATATCAAGATTTTAATTTTTCAAGGATAGTATGGCCCTAAAAATAGGCTTTTTCTTTAAGCAAAATATATTTTGTAATAATTTCAGGTGAAATAGGACCTGGACATGTTCATGACAGATTTCATGTGATTCAGCCATTTAGAATTTTAACATTATTGTAAATGTCAGCTATTATTTTGTTTCTGGCTCAAAAATAGCACGATGTTCTTGTACCGATCAGAGTTTAAAAGATTTATTGTGTGTGGATTTGTTGTACTTTGGCCTGGAGTGTAACAAGGATTTTTAGGAAGGCCAAACCCTTGGTAAACATCCCCTGACTGTTGGGCCGATAGCAGCCAAACCTATTCTTTTGAATTAGTCTGTCGAACTGTTTTGATGTACCCTGGAACTAATTAGAAACTTTATCAGTTTATGACATATCAGACGGGCAAAGGTGATGAATAACGAGCACGGCAGTAAGCTTAGCACGTGGCAAATTTAAAGCCCTCTGATCACAAACAACTGCACATGTTGCTGTTTTCGGAGAACTTGTGAACGCGCGTCAGCTGTTTCCTGTTTTCTGTTGAAAAGCACACCGCAAACCTGTGACAGCTGAGAACGAGAGAAAAAGAGAGAACGACCACAATGGAAGACATGCTGTGCTGCAACCTTGCAGCATTGTGTGTGAAACCATCTCAGTGTTACGGCTGAACCTTATCACAGCAAAGCTTTATGCACGCTTAAGCTTCTCTTTGCGTTTTTAAAACAGATGTCCACTTTGTTATTGAGCAAGATGAATAATCTTATGAGAGCTCGATTTGTATCTCAATCCTTCCTTGCTGAAAGCCAGGGACAGTTTGTTCTTGTGTTTGACAGCACTAAATATTTAATTTTATCGCAAAATGCGCAACACTCTTCCTCTGTGGTTATATCTCGGGCAAAAACAGCGTTGTTGTGTAAGTTAGCACATCATTTGGTTCCCCTAAATGTCAGCTTTCAAATCCAGACTGCTTATTTTTTTCTGAGCCGTGCAGCCTTGACCCAGAAAAGCGGCTTGCTGTTATCAATGAGTAACATGGGGCATTTTTTCATGCCTCTGAGACCGATTAGTAACTAATTTACTCAGACGGTTCAATTAATTCACCCTGCAAGTGCAGAGCAGCCTCAGATAAACAACATTTGCGCAGAGCTGTAATGGATCTCAGTATAGCTGTTTGCCATTTACGCAAAGAAATGTGCAGAAAAGGTGCTACAGTAGATGCTGTGAAGTGTGAACTGAAAGAACATGTAGGCTGTACGATGTATGTTTGTGAGAGCTTTGTCGGAAAAGTGCATAGACCACATCTATTACTGAACCTCCGTGGATCATAACGCCTGGGCAGCTGTGATTGTAATAGCTGCCATAGCGACCAGAACTGATTGCTGTAATGTGCAGTGATTACTGCAGTGAAGAGCACATTACATGCGTGGGAGATTGGGACATTCAGGTCTTATAAGCTGCTTCAAAGCAGCAGGAATGACGCCAGCAGGTTAATATGGTAAACACACATTTATGAGGTTTCATATCATAGGCCTGTATGCACAGTGGAGTCCACGCTAAAAATATAATATATATAAACCCCTTTGCCTTCTTGATACTGTGAAATAAATGTCATGTGGTGTGACTTATTAAAATATTTATTGAAAATCAGGTGAAATTAGTGAATATTATAAATAGCATACTAACAGAATCAACTGAATGCTTATCAGGATTTGAAAAACCTTTGTCCACCAGATCAAAGTCATGTCGTGCAACCAAATAAAAAAATAATATCATAGAAAGACCCTTATGAGTGTGTGTCAAGGTGAGTGAATCTCTTAAAAAGTTTTTTTTTTTTTTTTGGGCTTGTTCATGTTTTATAAATGTCATGTGGTGCGACTTTCCAAAAATGTAATGCAAATAATAAATTATGGTAGTTATTTTTTACTTAAAAAACAAATTTTATTTAAAAATGTTAAAAAAATGATTAAAATGTAGGAAACACAGGTTATTATTTTTTGTGGTTACACCATAGGACAATTTTTGTCATTCCATTTAAAATGGTCTTGAAAATGTTATATAAGTTTTACCAACGTTAAAGAAAAGTTACCAACAAAAATAATAATTAAGATGTAGGAAACACAGGGTTATTATTTTTGGTTGCTACACAGCATAACATTTTTTGTCATTCTGTTTAAAATGGTCTTGAAATTTGTATAAAAGTTTTACCAATGTTAAAGAAAAATTACCAACGAATTTGCCTAATTATTAAAAAAATACCTGGCCTCTTTTGTATTGTGGACACTCTTATTTGCTGTTAACTCTAATGTTATTAGGATGTGCAATTTAGTATTAAATAAGCATTTTATTTGGCGCTTTTAGGCCCCAGTATATTTTTAGTTTTGGTTCTGATATGATTTGAGTGGAAAAAGTGGGCAAAGACACAGTGTGTGTTGGTGTGCAGCATGTGATACGCCCTGAATGTGTTTGCTTCATCTCTATAGTCTGAAATATGCAGTCACATGTAGGCTATATACAACTATACATTTGAACACGCTCATCGCGCAATGCTTCATACCGTCTTGCTCTTCCTGGCCTAGTTTTCCTTGCCAGACCATGAGTGAAGTCCCTTCTGCTACTGACAGACCCTTATAAATCTGTCTCTCTCTCACACAAATGCATTCCTTCTCCCCTTTTGTGACAAAGCTGTTGTTTTTCTGCTTTCCTTCTGGCTACTCCTGCAGCCGTGCTTATTTTTATGGTGGATATATTCAGTTTGCTCTCATTTATGGAGATCATGTCTGAGATTTTAGAGGGGTGTATCCTCTGAAGCATTTCAGTGAGGTGTGTGAGTGTGTTAACCTGACTTTTAGTGCGCGTTTAATAGTTCGCTTCTACCCGTGAGGCTGATTCCAAGATGTGGGAGGTTGCGTGAGAATGGTTTAGTTTTTCCATCACGAGAGATCAAGTGGTTATCTGTCTGCAAACAGCTTATGCTTACAGACGTGTGTGTGTGTATATATATATATATATATGTATATATAGATATATATGTGTGTGTGTGTATGACAACAGTAATTTCAGTACACAAGAAAAATGTATAATTGGTTCATTTTATGAAATTGGCCATACCTGACAGGAAGTTGAATTGGAATAACAGGAAGTTAACAAAAAAGGCCACACAACGGAGCAATTTCAAAAATGTCATGTGGTGTGACTAACAAAAACCGAAAAAGATATTTTAAAAGTTGTGCAACCAAAATGTAAAACAAGAAAATAAACGGTTAAAATGATATAAATAAATTGTAAAAAAATAAGTAGTATTGAAAATAAATAAAAAAAATTTGTCAGGTGGCATTACTTGCCAAAAACTTATATATATATATATATATATATAAAATAAATAAATAAATAAATAAAAACATTATCTTGCAAAATGTATTTAAAAACTTAATAAATAATTAATGAAATAACTTTATTTTATTTTATAAATATTTTTTAAAATTATAGCTTGTTTAGTTAGGGCATGTTCATGAATTTATATAAATGTTCATTTATTTACTTAATTTATTAATTTACAACAGCAGTTAGCACTAATCAAAAACATTAAATGCTTTAACAGTATTATTTATTGTTGTTTTGTCTTAGCTATTGCTTTAGCTAATGCTAACAGACTCAACCTTATTGTAAATATATGCATGCTGGACGTGCTGTGGTGCAGCAGAAAGTCATGTACACGTAAGTCTCGCACCCCTCGTCCTGTTTTTCATGCAGAAAACAGGAATGTGCTCTCTCACCCTTTGAGATTGTGCAAGAGGCATTGTGACATTCACCGCGACAATCCTTGTGTGACTCACAATCAGGGGCTTCTGTTGCCATGGTGTTGCCACGGCTTTTCTGAAAGCTTAAAGAACTTCTAGTGAGTCACAAATGAGAAACTGAGCTGAAGTGTGTGAGTGTCGTCTCACTATAAGCAGGGGTTAAACTTAGTAAAAGTTGGGAGCATCCAAGTGAGTAGAAACTAACACCTAATACATGTAGATGTTTTCAGCAGTGTACATTTATCTGCTACTTCTAACAAATACCAGTATTATGTGATGATAATTGTTTGACCATTAAATAATAATCTGATCCATTTTAGGTTGTTTTTCAGATAAACGACTTCACACTTTATTAATACTCACTAATCCTTTATTAACTAACACGTTATATTATATACTATTAAGCAGGGCTGTTTTCAGCATTGATTATAAAAACCAAATTCGGTTGATGTTGAAAAGTATACCAAAAATTCACCATAAAAGCATCATGAAGTCCATAAAGTTCATGCATTATCAGTCAGTAGTAACTAAATTATGGTCTGTTTGTCACACAAAGCTATTGTATGACTGTGGAAGACTTGAACATAATGCACTAGTTATATGGACTACTTTTATGGTGCTTTAGTGTGTTTGTCCTATTTAAAGTTTGACAACCCATGATTACTATGAACTCTCATCAGATGGGAAAAAAATTGATCTAGATCTGGAATGACGCAGTCTTATTGTGAGATTTTCAGCGCTTGAGATCCCACTGCGGTCTAAAGCAATCAATATAGTGCTTTTCTTTTTATTTTTAGATCTGTCCTTCTGGTTCCCAGTCTCATCACCTGAGAAACATCAATTGTGTCTCATCAGTTCAAAGATATATAGAGCTCCTGACCTCCTGAGCCTCATATAAGGGTGGTCTGTGATGGGCTTTGTTCATAGTAGGTGGGAAACTAATCAGAGGAATTTATTGATCTGGAGACTTTTTGATTCACCACCATATACAGTATGAGACCAGAGAGAGAGAAAGAGAAGGTAAATGCCTTTGCTCTTTCAATGTAAATATCACAGAAGCGATACTGAGATATTGTAAACAGCCAGTGAGATTACTGAGCTCGGGGGGGGGAAGAGAATTAGCCAACAAGTGCATGGATACTGATGCCGTTTTAATGCCGGTACCATAGCAACAGGCCAAAGCCACTTCCTTGTGATAATCTAATAATCACCTCTCAGTTGTAATGAGAATTTTCCCATGATATGAGCCGCAAAGACTATAATTACTGCTGAAAACTGAAAAGAAGAAATCAGCAATCAGCTAGTTACTTCTTACAGTTCTGAATGATCAATTTTATTTAGTTGTATTCACTGTTAAAAATAAAAAAAAAGCTTCTTTACTGGCATTGATGGTTCCATCAAGAAGCTGGAACCTATCTATTCCACAAATGGTTTTTTAGTAACACTTTATTTTACCATTACACCTATTAGTTACTAGAATATTAGCCAATTATTAGTGTGAATTAAGCACTTATTAATGCCTTATTCTACATGACTTATTCTATATACCTAATCCTACCCAATACCTAAACTTAACAACTACCTTACTAACTATTAATATTAATATCAATAATAAGAATTTATTGAGGGGAAAGTCATAGTTAATAGTAAACTAGTGTTATTCTAAAGTGTTACTGGTTCATTTGTAGTTCATTTATACTTTTTACAAAGAATTTTTTAGGAACTGATCACTGGATCAGGGATGTTTAAAGTGGTTCTTCCAAGGCGTCGTTGTGAAAACACCCTTTGGGAACCTTTGTGTTATATACTGGAACAAAGCAGAGTAACTGGAGGCACACTGAGATTACTGTCAGCCAACAAACAGAATGATGTAAATGATATATTAAGTGAAGTGTTCCTGGTTTTCATTTCGGGAATAAGGTCATCTGAATCCAAGAAAGTGCAAATGCATTTACCAGAACTTTAAACATCCTTAAAGATATGAAAGAGTATCAGCTTCCACTTTCTTTCAATGTATTTATTTGTGTTGTTTTGTGGGTTTGGGCTGAGGGATTAACAGTGAGGTTAACATTTCTGTTGCTTTCACTTTCATCTACTATATTCCCTCCACCATGATTGCCCGTCACTTGGTCTTTTTTTTTTCTTAACTTTCCCTTTGATTCTCGGCACAGGGAAGCACGGGGATTTTTCTTGATGACCCATGGTGATAACAGCACCTCCCTGCTCTCCTATTGGTTGAGCATCTCAAAATGATTAACTGCAGAACTCCCCTGGATTCCTCACCTACAGGTCCTTATTTAGAACAGCCTGACACATGACATGCCCGGACACGCCTCGTATCTGATGAAACATCCTGGCACTGGAAGAAACTAGCACTTCTCACATGTGACTCACTATGCATTCAAAGTTTTTTTAATACGCAAAAATACAGGGAACGCTGCCTTGGCTTTCAGTGGCTGTCATTAGCAAGCTAAGTGCATTAGATCTGTAAATGGTGAAATGGTGTTCTGGCTCTTTGCCTCCATCTGCTCACTTTCTCCGTACCTCACCCTAGGCGTTTCTAGCCTTTCATCAGTTTTAGAGAACAGGTACCCCATTAAGTAAGTTATCTTTTGATATAAAAAGAAAAAAAAAGAAGCATTTTTAAGCATTGTTAAATTTTCATTTGCATTACTTTGAGGTAACTACAGGCTACAGATGATAGCTGTTTTATCTGTATAACTGTAACTTTAACATATTTGAACATGCTAACATTTACCTTATCAGTGAGCCAACACACAGATCGAGGTTAAACAGATAGTTTTGCTTTCCTGACATTAGTGGAGATGCATCCTGCTACGTTTGCTTACAATGTATTTAGTGACCTTATACACGTTACAAATATTAGCTCGGTAGATACTTGGAAAACAAATGTTTTTATAACATTTTAATGCAGCTTTTTATTTTTTTAGTCCGGTAACTAATGTAGAAACCACACCTAAAAATAAAAATGATGTGAAAATACCTTTAAAGGGATAGTCCTCATAATAATGAATATTCTGTCATCATCTACTCACTCTTATGATGTTCCAAACCTGACCTCACAGAAGGAAGACAAAAGAAGATATTGTGAAGAATGTTGATAACTTAACGTTTCTGGTTCCCATTGACTGCTATTGCATAGACAAAAATACAATGGACGTCAGTGGGAACCGAAATTGTTTGGCTATCAGCATTCTTTATAACTTCTTTTGTGTTCAGCAGAAGAAATAAATGCGAACAGGTTGGGAACTTTTGGAACGATAGTAAATGATGACAGAATTTACATTTTTGGGTGGACTATCACTTTAAATAGCTATAAAATATCAATATAACATAATTAAAGGATTAGGCTGTAGTATAATGTTCAAACAAAAACTAGATTTAGTTTAATGGCAAATATATGCAAATAACAGGCAGTACCTGTGAAACATTTCCCTTAAAGGTATAGTTCACCCAAAAAAATGTGTGGTCAGAAAGCTCGCTGATTTAATCAAAAATATCTTAATTTGTGTTTAAAAATGAACAATGGTCTTATGAGTTTGAAATGGCATGAGAAATAAATGACAGAATTTTCATAATTGGGTGAACTACCCCTTTAAGTTTTTTAAATGTGTAGAATAAAAACATCAAACTTTTAACACCCTAAAATGAAGATCAAATTCAACAAACAGGACGGTGTTTGCTCAGGTTGGTGTCACCACAGAGACAGTGTGAACAGGACAGGAGGAGAATGTAGAGGTTAACATATGTTTATGCTGAGCTAATGGAAAGTTTTAGTGGCCTGTGCACAAAGAGGGGAAAAGCAAACAACAACAATCTCATGAGGGGAAAAAAAAGAGTCCTTTTGCCCTGTTGCTGTGGCGACCACCCCCAGAGCTCTGTGCACACATACAAACGTGGGCAAATTCTGGCATTCACCTCACCTCTCCCCTGCCCAGCCAGACAGCAACAAAGCACAAGCCTGTCCATTGCCCCCCGGCCCACCACAGCTCTTTTGTGTGGGCAGGCTAGTCTTTTTACCAGACACTCACTGTGTGTTTCTGTATGTGTAGACAGCTCTTGTTTCCAGGGAATGTGTCTGTGTGCAGGACCCCAGGGCGGCTGGAATGATGCCTGATGAGAGTGTTTGCTAGGGCTTTGTTTCACTGCTTGTGTGTGCGTTTGTCGGCCATTGTTTACTTATCTGTCTTTTTGTCAGGAGAATCTCCTGATCAGTTTTAAGAAACAGTACAGAAATAGGCCATCCCGCATACGTTTAAACACTGCAGAATTTTATCTCCATCCATCTGTTTTCTGTCTGTCGTCACCGAGGCTTTATCACACAGCACGCTTGACTTGGCGATTTCTGCATGACTGCATTTGAAACTAATCTTATACTCTTATTAAGATAATTATGTCTAAAGCAGCTAAATTACATTGTGCATGTCCTATATGGAATGCTGGTTCCCTCTGCGACTATTTCAATAATGCCTCCTGTCCACATTTTTTGAATTAAGAGCACAATTATAGCTCCATCAACTTAAAAGGGGAAGACAGAAATGTCCAGAAGTGTTTGGCAAGATTAATCTTTAATAAAATAGCATTTAGCAGACAATATAATGAATAATACAGCTTCTTTCACTTAAATTACACACATTTCTTTGGTTAGTCTAGCTAATGTGCAAGCGAACTCTAGAATAAACTATAACACTAATATTAAACAATTATTTTCTCTTTTAGTGGAAAGGCGGAAGTTCATTTCTACAGTTGCTATATTCAGTGTTTCCTCCAACTTAATGCACACATGTGCAAGTAACAGAGGTCTCCAAACTAGATCCTGGAGGGTCAATGCACTACAAAGTTTATTTCCAACTTGCCTTAACACTTGCCTAAACTCTGGAAGTTTCTAGTGCGTCTAGTAAGAGCTTGTGTTTTATTAGGGTTGGAGCTAAACTCTGCAAGACACCAGCCCTCTAGGACAGAGTTTGGATAACATTTCCTTATTCAGCGTTTGAATGTGTGTTGATTTACTAGTCAGAAAGAACAATCTGTCTGTTCCCGTACTGTGATAGTGTGTGTGTGTGAACGTCACACACTGAATGAAAGGTATGTTTGAATGCTGCCACTAAAGGAATGCAGGTGTGTTTAAAAGCGTATAGTAGTCATATCTCTGCGTTTGAAAAATGACTGTTCTGACGCAGCATGTGTTGCATTTATATATCTGTTTTATGTTTGGGGGTTAGTTTTAGCAGATGGAAAATATCCCCTCAGATTAAAACAACAGAAGTCAGTGAGTGGAACTAGCATGCAGCTAATGCTAACAGCTGTAAACGCTGTGTGCGTCTGAAGCAGTATATTGATCTAGATGTTAGTAAAAATGTTGGCAGGGTGTGTTTGATCAGCGTGTTGCCAAACCAGCTAGATAATCAGGTGTGTAGAAACAACAGCAGGTGACTGTAGAAAGTCACACGCTACTGGAGTTTACACTTGCATCTCAGCCAAATCATCATATCGTTTTACAAACGGACAACATATGTGCCTAGACGTTTCATCTCGCACTAAACACGTGCTTCAATCACCTTCATATGTCCTTAAAGCTCACATATGTGAACCATATGCATCAGACATGTAACTGCGCACATACACTGCACAATAATTTATTGCCTTTCTGTCCTTAAAATGAGACAGATGTATTTAATAATTCATAGAATATGGTTGAACCCTGAATTGTAATGAAGTTATTCAATTTTTCATTGTGGTGCGCGGCAGTGCTGCATATACATTAAGGCTCACATATAGAAGTGAAGGTCAATGTGATTTCTCAGTCTTCATCCATTTCCATTACTCCAGCGTTTGTGTGTGTGTGATGCATGAGAGCCGTGATTGAATGATATTCATGCATGTGGGAGTGTGATAGATGAGTCTGTGTACCAGTATACATGTTTCTGTGTGTGATTTCTTTTGCTGTATGAGTGTTTGATTGATATGTGGGCATGTTGGTTTGTTATTTGTGTAGTAATAGCTGGAAACCTTCAGGAAGCTTTTGCTGATGGGTAAAACAGATATTGGTGAATTGATTTCGCAATTCACAACTCAAGTTCAGGAAATGTTTTTAAATAATAGAGCATTTACCATAATCAGCTTCCCCAACAGCTCGGTTACAATAAATTGGAGTTAGAGCTTCAAACAAAGATGCCAAAAGTACTATAAGGGCCGGTTTCCCGGAGAGGAATTAGATTAAGCCAGGACTAGACCTTTGCTAATTTAGGACATTTAAGAATTTTTAGAAACAAAAATGCATTAT
>JAUCMS010000079.1:7657971-7668749 GCA_032357445.1 Enteromius radiatus | reverse complement strand
TATTTAGATATAATATCAAATATAAGAAAATAAATATATAAATGCATTTACATGTAAATACTTTCAAAATATATACTATACATGTGTGTTTTAATATAAACAGAATAAATAAAACGCATATATTATGTAAAGAAAAACTTTTATTTTGGATGCGATTAATCGTGATTAATCGTTTGACAGCTCTAATTTATATGACTTCACTTCCTCACAGGGCGACAGCAGTTCACAATCAGAAGAACAAACCGAATCTTCTTATCTTATACAAACACAACCTTCTCGACTTGCATTCAGTGAGAGTCATTGTGTTTTTGTGTTCATACTCCTCTTTATGCTTGAGTGGAGCGGCTGATTACTTGGAAGAGTCTTTGTTGATGAAACAAAACAATACTATATGCGCATGGAAGAGTTATGTTGTGTTATGTGTGTGTTATTGTGCCTATTTTTGATTTAAGTCAAATCCATTATTTTCACCTTATGTGTACAAACTCCACTTTCTTTGTTCTGCGAACCCCCCCCCCCCTCTGTTTACACAAAGCCTCGTCCCGTTCCTGGAGTAATAGTTAGCGAGCTAATGCTAATCTCATGTTCTTGAGCTTTAATGAGAGGACTTTTGAGCAATTAAGGCTTAGATTTAATTACATGATAGGTCAAGGGTGTTGAAGAGGCCGAGGTGAGAGAAAATGACAAATGAGACCTCTAATATCTAATTTTTGCCCAGAAAGCAATGTGATTAAAATGACAGCAAATACTTTTATTTTTTAGAAAAGTGAACACTTTCTTAAAGTCATGATTGTGATATGCTACCACACTTTTTGGTGTTAGTTTGTGTCAGGTGGTATTGGTGGAGAATCAGTAGAAAGCATTTGATTGGACAAAACTAAATGTAGTTCAGGATGAGTCATCAGTATTGTTTGATCAGAAAAAGATTAGATTTTGAATGTGAATATCGGCTGAAAGGTCATTTTGTCAGCTATAGCCTATACTAGAATATTAATTGCTTTAAAACTAACTACAAAACTCCAGTTTGTGTTTTGTAAGTGCTTTAAAATATCAATCTGGAGAACAGCAGCTGTAAGGAAGACGGTCTTTGGAAAGTGCACTCATTGATTATTTTTCAAATGGAAAAATCGCTTGGCTTGGCTTGTTCTTTGGTGTGCTTGATTCGCAGTGAGTGTATGGTTAGTTTGACAGGAAGAATGTGGGGAATGGAGGATTAGTAGATGAAGATAGAAGAAACTGTACTGAGATTATTCGGAGAAGCAGGCACTGGTTTGTGTGGGGAAAAAATAATAAATTGTTTATATATATACTCACGTGGACAAAATTGTTGGTACCCTTTCGGTCAATGAAAGAAAAACTGTAGTCACAGGAACATCTAGTTGCTTGGAGATGGTATATAGCCTTTACCTTTAACATGCTTGCCTATAATTTTCTTTCTAATCTCCTGAGACCACACCTTGAATTAACATGTCCCTTTGGTCACATTATTTTCAGTCTTTTCTAGGGGTACCATTATTTTTGTCTAGGCCTATTTCATGAGTTTATTTTTTTAAATAATTCCGTTGAAGCATGGTTGAAAAACAATGACTTTCATTGTTACTCCTTTCAAGTTATTTCTGTGACCATTGTGAGTTTTTCTTTCATTGACCGAAGTGTACCAACAATTTTGTCCACGTGTGTATATATATATATAATTTGTAAATGTTTTTGCAACAAAATATTATTAATATTGCATTTTCATTAAAATAATGTTTATGTAAAATATATAACTCAAAATAAATCTATATATTTTGTTATTATTATTAACATGTTGCATTATTTAAATGTATATTGAAAAACATTACATTATTTTAATAAAAAAAATAATAAAAAAACGAATACAGTTTACTAAATAATTTATTAATTAAATTCATTTATTTGAAGGTAGTTTTTTTAATGGTAATAATGGTGCAAATGTCTTTTGAAATAGGTTTTTGTAACAAAGACTTTAAGATTTGTGCCTACTCAGAAACCACCTTTGAATAACCTTTAGAAATCTAGCCCGGGTAGTAGTTTCAGTTTGTATAACTTCAAGTATTTCCCTATGTCCTCTATACTTTATATATGCTGTTCTCTGGAACTGCCTAGCAGCAAATGCAGTGACTTTGTTCATACAAAACAAGCTGAGGAGTAGAAATCCAAACTCACCGAAAGCCCAAGGGGGAACCTATGTCATTTGAGATCAGGACTATTGAACAATATGAGTCACATTTAGTTTCTTTTCTTTTTTTTTTTCTTTAGAGCTGTGGTTCCTTACTTGGGACTGGAAGTAGCAAGACAGAGAGGGAGAGAGATGCTTAAATTACAAGATAAGATCTTTGTTTGCAATCCTAAGTATAGGACAGTCTGTGGGGGAGGAATTAGTGTTCAAGGATTAGCTGAAGTTTTCTGACAACCATAAATAATCCACTATCATTTCACAGCACCCCACCTTCTCCTTCAACACAAACACACACACACACACACACACACACACACATAAAGGTAATTTACAAGGCAAACAAGCACTAAGAGCAAAGAATCTTATCTAGAGATCTAGAGCTTAGCTTAGTCAAGTTAGATGCACTTTCTCAAACATGTTTTGGACCCACATCATTGTCCCAAACAGGTCTGACCTGAAGAAAGAGGAGCTAATTCTCTTTAACCCTTTGCTTTTGAGTTTGACATTAACAATGCATCACATGCTCATGCAGCACACTTTAAGAATGATGTTTGAGTTAAGATTAGGTTTGATCCTGAATGACAATTCTTTGTTAAATGTTAAGGTTGTTTCGAGAGGGTGATGGTGTCTGTTTATCTGCCTGTCTGTTAAACTCCCTGACTGATTGGATGTGAATGAAACACCTTATATGGGTTGTCCTCTTTTTTTTTATGGGGCCTGGACTGGCTGGGACAGACACAGCTGTTTACTGGCAAGGTCAGCACATGGTAGCAGGTTATTTCAGACAGATGGCCTCATCTTATCTGTCAAGGCTGTAGAGTCCTGATTTTTCAAGACATTTGTTTTCAGGGTTTTTATTTGTTCTTTCTTTAACAATGAGGGTATTTTTTTCTTTTCAAGACGGTAGGCAACAGTGTGATTTTAGTATTATTTAAAATGTAAAATTTGAATTGGGTTTTATTTTTATATTATAATTTACATTTTTTGTTTAAGTTTCAATCATTTTGTGATTTTGTTATTAATAAATATTTTTATATTATTATTATTCTACTGTTAAATTAAAATTGCAAATATAAAATGCAATTAAAAATGCAAATATAGGATTTCTTTTGTTTACTTTTAATAATTTTAGTAGTTAAAGAAAAACTTAAAGAAATGTTGTCATGGCAAGTAGTTAAAAAAAGTTTTCAGATGCCATTTTTTCATCTTTTATTATTAGTATTATTATTATTTCTTATTTAATTTACCAAAATGTTTTTTAATAGTTTAGTTAATCTTAGGCAACGCAATTATGATGTTACTTTATTTACCCAACTAAAAACCCTCTAAAACCAGCCAATAAGAGACCAGGTGAGGAGACCAGCTAATATCAACAAACCAGCATAGGCTGCTTCAAAATGTTTCTTCAGCAAAGCTTAGTGTGTGCTGTTTGTGGTTATATTATGTTGTTAGCTTAGCAACACGCTAGCATCACTCTCCATTGGAAAGTTGTGAGTTACTGCCTATGTAAAGTGTTTCAAATAAGTCACTTATGAAGTATCTTAATGACCAGGATGTTGGCAGTAAGGCGGTGATGCAGATCACTGAGTTTTACAGTTCATTGTTTAACGAATCACAGTATTTTGCACGTCTGGTCGCCACAATCTGAATAGGATTCAGATTGAGAAACTGTTGTGGTTTATGTAAAGATTAATCTGAATATAAGTGATGAAATTCTTTGTTCTTGGTTAACCACAGGACAAAAATTGAAACAAATAATAGCCAGAATTGTGTAAAAACATTGTGTAAGGAAAAGTGGCTGTGCTGCTCTCTTTAAGAAACAGTCCTTTTCAGTTTTGACCTTAATAGCCCTGGTTCTAGTCATGAGGAACTATAAATCCTTCTTAGCTGGATGCTTGGCCTTTTGATTACACAATAGTGCAAAGTGACTTTTCTAAAAAGGAGAATTAAACATCTAAAGCCACATTAGCCTTGTTTTCCATCAAGTAAGTAGGGGTCAAAAAATGAGGTTTAATGCTAATGCACAGTAACGCTGACCTTAATTTAATATTATGAATCGCTAACTATAACTGCGTGACCTGAAATGTTATTGTGTGTTGATTAAGGCAATAGTATCTAATGTTTATCATATCAGAATATGGCCTTGCTTGTCAAAATGTAAGAAGCTAGAAATGTTAACTTATAATGGTTTAATTTAGAAAAAAGTATTAATTTAATTACAATATTATATATATATTTACACACACAAACACACATGTGTATATATATATATATATATTTTTTTTTTTTTTATATATATATATATATATATATATAAATAAATAAATATAAATAAATACATTTTCTAATTTTAACTTTGAATCAAAATTGATCTGTGATGGCAAAACTGTTGTTAACTGAAATTTTCGCAGAAAAACCAACAACCCACACAAATTTGAAACACATGGCTCAAATAGAATCTGCCAGGATCAACCACAGAAGACACACAGACACACACACACACACATACACAAGCTTTACTACCACAAATCTGTTCATGAACCTCTAATATAGACAACAGTTCTCATTATTTATGACAAACATATAAACATATCCTTATCTAGCTTAAACCACCCCATTCCCAAGAACATTGTTGTGTAACGGTGCACTTGTAAAAAAAAAAAAAAAATCAGGCCTTCCCTGACCCAGTCATGCATTAAACATGGATGGCAGGCCGGCTGTTGTGGCAACCGGTTCAGTGCAGTTATGCAAGAGATGGGATGTAGAATGGCAGAGATCGTGTTATGAATTTACTCCCGTTTAAAGGTTGTCAGACAAATCAAAAAGCCTTTTCTGCTCCCGCTCTGAAGTTACATCACTGTTTAAGAAGAAAAAAGCATGCAGGCCAGTTTCTTTTTTTTTTAAGCCATAATGGATTTTTTTTTTTATCATTGCTTATAGATTCACACTATCTAATCAGTCATTTTTTCGGGTCTTTATGAGTGTTTTTGCTTGTGTGCACAGCTGTGGGTGGTTTTCTTGTGGGAGAGCAATCGCATCAGCAAGGACCGAGTCAGATGCTTGAGTTTAGATAGCGAGAGCGTCTCTATACTGCAGAATGTTACGTCACCTGCTGCTTAAATCGCAGTCTAACGCAACCCTTTTAAGAGAGCGAGGCATTCTGAATACAGTTTTGGCATTATTTCTGTTTTCTGTAAAGGTCAGAGTGTATTCAGCCTGATGCTGTGTGCACTGTGTATGTTATACGGACCTAATTTGGAGTTGCACAAAGTGTATGTTTGTGTGTGTGAAACTGCCTCACCTCATACAGATCCTGGGTGAGTTGTGTAACCATCCTGGCACTGGTTGCCCTTGACTGACATGAAAGGAAAATATACATGCATATGTGGGTGGAGAAGGGAACTCATCTGTGCCTATAACAAAGAAACCTTTCTGTGTGATTAAACCAATTGCATAATCATGGTTTTTAGTGCACCTTACATAACACAATGCACTTTTCCAGTTTTACACGTGGCAAAATCTACATTTGTACTATTTCTGTTTACACTTTTATACATAAAATCTTCTGATTTTTTTGTACTGGAAAATAAGACCAAAAATACTAAGTAACAAAATCTGTTTTTGCAGTGCAGTGGAGACAGCTGCTTTTAAATGATGTAACAATGGCACAAACGCTGACATCAAACGCAGCTAAAGCAGGACCGCATCAATATTCTAGTAAGTGGGAGGCAGACAAATAGAGGACAGACGGGCAGCTGCGTATACCAGCACCGGGGTCGAATGCGTTTATTAAATACCATGCAGGAGGGCTGTGCAGGCGTAGGAAGACAGCTGGACAGAGTGAAAGAACGACAGATAGATTGATAGGATAGTGAGAGAGAAAATAAATGTGTGTTAACTAGATTCCATATCGCATTTTCCAATGATAAATCTTCAATACATAAGGGGTAGTTGACCTAAAAATTCAATTTGATGAAAATTTCCTCACCTTCGGGTCATCCAAGTGTAAATGAGGTAAATGAGATCAGAACATTTGGAAAAATAATTTTGCTCACCAGTGTATCCTCTGCAGTGAATGGGTGCCGTCAGAATTAGAGTTCAAACAGCTGATAAAATATTGTATATAATCTACAAGTAATTCACATGACTCCAGTTCATACATTAACATCTTGTGTTTGTTATAAACAAATCTATCAATAAGGTGCCTTGACTTCAAACCATTGCTTCTGGACAACATAAGAGCCCATAATCCACAATAGCAGTAGAAAAAGTCCATCCCTTGTTGTCTCCTAATGTCAAAATCCACCAACTGAAGTTGTGACTTGAAAATATCTTGACATATCTTAAAATATGTCAGTGTCATTGTTCTCCATCACGATGCACACCTGTAATGTTTTCTTCTAAAGCATTTTTGTAAAAGTAGCTAAAAATAAAATCCAACAGGTTGTAAAAGACATGAGGGTGAGTAAAATATATGACAGTATATATGACAATTGACATTATGCTTTTTAATACTACACTACACAATAGATGCCCCAGGGACAGTGTTGTTTATGATCCCCTTATATTCGATGCATTCAGCGCACAAGTAATCTGTTTGTGTTTTCTCTTGAACTGAATAATTCAGACAAACGCTGTGACCTCGGGGGCTGAGGGACAGGATGTTCTGAACAAGTCCATGTTAATTCTGCATTAATGAAGGGCTTTGGAGGCCAAGCACACACACACACACACACACACACAGACACGTACAAGGACACATTCGCAAACCTAAACATGCTGAAATTCATATGCACAGACACACGTTTACACTTACGCAAATATACTCACATATGCAAAAACAATCCATGGGTTTTCATTTACTCACTGGCTAAAAATTGACTTCAGGGCCTTATGAAATCATGAGCAGTTTCCCAGACTTATGAAACGCTAATGAAAAATAAAGCCTAAGCAATCCAACAGAACTGCAACTTAATAAAGGCTTTGTGTGTGTGTGTGTGTGTGTGTGTGAGTGTGGTTACACCTGCTCTTTCAGGGAGTGTATGACATGTTAAAAATCAGGTGTGGATCTCTGTTCTTTGGTATAAACATGTAGAGGCATGCTGCCTCTGTGACACCTGTCACTTTTTTCCCATCTGAAGAGAAAAAGTTATACAAAGTTTAGTCTATACTGGGTTTTATACATGATAACATTAAAGGAGCGGCACAGTATTATTCTCTTTAAATTTAGTCTTCAAAAGTATATTTGTACAATATCCTTTTATTAAATAAATATATTTTGATAGGTCTGTAACCTATTACATTTTTGGCCATTAAGAATGTTTATTATTTTGGGTATTATTGGGCCAAATGTATAAAAAAAAAAAGTATCATATTTGACTCACTGACAAACAGAGAAATCAACGTGCATAGCTATTTTTGTTGCCTTTTGCTTTCTTAAACCGCGGTAAGCTGTTTATAATAGAGCTTGTTATAAAAAAACTGTTGTTTCCAAGAATCTGTGTTGTGTTACGTTAAGTTTAGCTTAGCTCCTTAACTGTTTTAGAGGAGGAACACATGTTTTGCGCATGTTCCGTGACGAAACGGCAAGTTTAAATATGCGGAATGATATGCGACCGTTGGAGGAAAAGTTCAAATCAATATTATACTTCAGTTAAAACGTCAGTGTCGGTCGATGCAGCACAAAAATATTGTAATACTTCAGAAGACTCTTGCTATAGCGAATACGTTTTATGGACTAGTTGAGCCCGGTCTCATGAAAATGCATATAAACAGTACATCAAAATATACAAACAAAAAAAAATCCTTTGGCGTGCATATGGTTTGCACATGTTTGACGTGCATATAATACAGATTTTTCGCATGCATGATATACGCAGTTTGCTGGCGAGCACATAATACGCACTTTTCGTGTACATATGATACATATTTACACCACACCCCTAGTCAATTTTTATTTTTCAATAAATAGTATGCAAAACTGAAACGTAAACTTGTGCTATTGATATGCACTTTCATGAGATCGAGTTGAGTATTAATTGTGCATTTAGTTTAATTTTGGAACTTATCAATTTGTTTTTTCATCCACTTTTTACTTTATGGAATGATCAAGACATCCAGTCTTTTATATTTCACCTTCTGTGTCCCACGGATGTGGAAGTACGTCATGAGGGTGAGTAATGATGACAGATTCTTATTTTTAGATAAACAATTCCTTTAAATATGTAATGCCTACATCAAAACAGATCGCTGACACTTTTCAGTCCACTAGCTGTTCGTTACTCATGCAGTGATCAGATGCGTTTTGCATATTTATAAGCTTTCTATAAATTTGTGTGAAGAGTATTTAGGTCAGTTAGTAATGCTCAGTCCAGCTGGTGTTGAGATGCTGGTTTGTGAGATGTTTTGTTGTGTGTGTTACGTCTATATTTAACAACCCACACATATCAGAACCCCCCCCCCAAAAGCATGTTGCCTGATACCCAGCAGATTACTGATGTGACACTGGCTGATAGCACCATCTGTGTTCTAATTGAATTTGGCTCATTACAGAGGACAGTAGATGACCACAGCTAAACACTATAAACTAATGGTGGAACCTGTAACCTTTGACAATAATCGCTTAAAAGCCTGCAAACAGGAGTACAATGATAATGGAAAGCAGATAATAGTTAATGGCTAATGCAAATGAATTAGTGTTATTTCATTGACTCCTGTTTATACGGATGTGGTGCACAAAAAGGTGAGATCATTCAGATGCTCAAGGGTTGCATTTTTGTAGCTGACAGGAGGGCTGAGTTGTGTTGCATATCTCCGCTTCAGATGTTTCTCTTGACATTTTTTGGGTTAATTAAAAGAATACTTGCAAAACTGAAAATATGCTGAAAATGTACTCGCCCTCAGGACATCCAAGATGTACATTGGAGAAATGTATTATTGCATTACATCACTTGCTCATCATTGGATCTTCTGCCATCAGGATCTAAATGGCTGATAAATACATAATAATCCACAATATCATTTTATTAGATCAATAGCTTGTGAAGCAGAAATAACAAATGCATCGATGCTTCAAATGGTGGATTTCTTTTAGAAGAGACCTCTATCTATATTTTTTTTTCTCGGGAGGAGGAAGCATTATCATGGATTATGGACTCATATTTTAGACAAAAAGTTTGTAAAGTTAAAACGCCTTAATGATGGATTTGTGTCTAACAAACAAGCAATTTTATACCTCAGAATAACTGACACTGAGTTGTGTGGATTACTTTTATTGTGATGTTTTTATCAACTCTTATTCTGACGGTGAGCAAGTGATGTAATGCAAAATATCAGATCAATTTCATGCAAATTAATGTTGTTTTATACAAAAATGTTGTTTTAGTTCTGACATTATAATATATATTTTTGTACAATGATTATATGTATTTAAAAGAAAAATCTAGTATTTTTCAAAAAGACTGTATTTAAAAAAAAATACAGTTTTAGAGATTTTTTTAGTATTCCATTCAGAACATGAGGCAAAAACGCCCTTCGCTTACATAATACATGCTGCTCATTGAACGAACCAGGTATTTTGGAATTAGAAAGGACTTGATTGGGCTGTAATGAGTGTTTCCAGTTAGTGGCTATGACAATAAGTGAGCAGGAAAATAACTGCTTGTGATTTCTTCCAGTAAGTGTAAGTCGGTATAGGTGAGAGAGAAACACAGACTAAGCACATGGAAACTTTCTGGCAAGTACTTGCCAGTTTATTTTGCTGCATGATCAATATTTTAGCTGTGTTTGTCTGCTTCTTTTTGTGTTGATTCTTTCCTTATGGCAGAAGTGGTGTGTAGCTGGGACTTTATTTAAGTTGCTGGATGATAAAAGAGCTAATGAAGGATGTGGGAGGCCGGAGCCACATAAAGGAAGCAGAATATTTCAAACAGATGCCAACGAAATACACACACACTTTAATCTAATGAGCTACATTCATTTCTTTAAAATCTGCAGCAGTATGGAGATTAATGGGCAGGAGAAGCTTGTTTGTGTAGTTTTATTTCTTTGGTTGAGCATCTGGTTGAGCGTGTGTGTTATGAAGTGTTGTGTGTAAACTTTGGATGACGCCTACACACTAAAACATGCTCTTGCACCCACAGGAAGACTGTGTGTGGGTCTGGTCTTGCCTAAATTGAAGGGACCAAATGTCTACAAAAATATAATAAAACCTGATATCACCTGTATTGGGGACCACACAAGGAAAATGGTTCATTAAACGACTAGGGGGAGCAAAAAACTTCAGTATAAAAATAATAGAACTTCCCACCATGACAGATAAATAGACAAATAGTATATTCGGGTAATGATTTTGGGACAAAGTTAATAAATAAAAAAATAAAAAAAAGTGTTTTCATGTGAAAACTTTTGTGTGTGTACATGTGTGTAAATATATATATATATATATACATATATATATATATGTGTGTGTGTGTGGTTTATATATATATAAACCACACACACACACACAAATTAAATGAAAATATATGTGTTTATTTTAAAAAATGTAAAAAAGTTCTTTCTCTCCCTCTGTGTGTGT
>JAUCMS010000079.1:7638422-7657871 GCA_032357445.1 Enteromius radiatus | reverse complement strand
TGTGTGTTTGTATATATATATATATATATATTAAAAAAAAGTATCTTTATTAAAAAAATGTATCTTTAATTAAAAAGAATGTTATTTACATAAATATATATATTATAATATATATATAATTATATATAATTTTTTAAAAATGTATATATATATATATATATATATATATATAGTAGTTATATGATTAGAATTAAATAGAATTAGAAGTCAGTACAAATTTTTTATATTTCTATAAATACATATGTGCTATATAAATAATGGATATATAAATAGTATATTTTACTAATTTAATATTTAATAAAAAATATAAAAAAATATAATAATTTTCCATTTAGATAGCTCAGTAAATGTGTGTGTGTGTGTGTGTCAGCGGAAAGAAGGAAGAAGGTTTCCAGACAATCCAATTGAATCCTCTCAAAAGACTGGATTACTACTGTGTCTGAAAATAAACACAGACACACACATACTCAGTGCATTATAAAATTACACTGGCTTTATATTTTGACCCAAACTGGCACAGCTCACAGGAGATTTGAGGGTCTGGTCTTCACTTTACCACACTATGATGAGAAGGGACAGCCTGCGCTCCCTTCATTTTAAGTGGATTGTCTGGGTTTCCTAGAGCAGAACAGACTGGCCTCTTAGCTTCTGTCAAATTTAAACAACAACCAGTGCAGCTACACATGTATCTTTACAGTAGAGCATATAGAAGCAATCTTATATAGCATGTGATCGGTTTCAGTGAGTCGGTTTGTTCATGTAAATAGGCCAAAGTGATTCACCTGTTTGACTCTCTGTGCACGTCGAGTCAAGGAACAGCAACAGCCACTGGCCAGCACTTAACATAATAATTTGGCCACATCTTTTTATTTATTTATTTATTATTTTGTATCTACAGTACATTTTCAGTTGGTGCAAGCAAACAAGCCAAGGCTCTACAACATTAATCATCAACATGTCAGCCGGTGGTTCGATCCGAGACAGGTTGACATGGAAACACAGTGATTTATCTAGATTGAGAGAGACACTCGTCTAATTTAAACACCCTTCAGGATGGGGAGAGAACAGCCTTTGTTAAGGGAAAAACCAATTTGACAGTGTTATTATTGAAATTCTCTCAACAGGTCAGATTTGACAGTTATTTATAGTTTGTATCCAGGGTAAAAGACAGCTGATGGGTTGAGAGAATAAGTTTGGTTTAGATATGTATCGGTAAAGGCTTTAATATGTGTATAATTTCAAGCTGTGAGTGAAAAGGGCCATTGTTTACTTGCTGTATATATCAACCTCATCACCTCATGAAAAAGATTTCCAATAAAGAAATAAAAATGTCCTGTGGTTTTAAGTAATAACACATTTTCCATTTTTCCAAAACATGTCAGTGTACACATCTAAAATATAATATATCATTTATACCTTAACTAACCTTGCCTTGCCATAAAACTGTCAAATGATCTGAAATTTAAAACTGTTTGGGCCATATGACTGCTGGTTGCACCATATGAGTTAGATTTTTATATATTTTGTATAATACAGTGAAACATTTTAAAAGAAATAATAAAAATGAAAAAGATGGTTGTTATTTTTGTTCTTCTTAATTGGAACGACTTGAGGGTGGGTAATAAATGACATAATTTTCATTTTTGGGGGAACAATTCTTTGAATATAATTCTGCATAAATTGATAGCTAATAAGAGCACTCACCCTATTACTTTTGATTCAGTCATATCAGTAGTTCACACAAATGAGGTATTCTAGACACTGAAAGGGTTAACACAGATCTTTCCAAACTCTCCGAAATCAGTTTTATCTGCTCTCGTACCATATCTATTCAGCCTGACCTAAAAACTTATCATCATCCGAGCGAGAGAGACACAGGCTTATGAAATGAACATCTGTCTGTGGCGGACATGCTCCTGTAAGCCGTACCCAGACGTATTGTTTTCAAAGTTTGCATGGGAAGCTTCTAAAATGAACCCTTGGGGAGGGGAATCTAAAGGGTAGAAGCGTGAAGGTAGTTTGCTTTTGGAAATGTGCATTTCAAGCTCTATTAAAATGCAAATGTGATCTCTGAACTTCTGCATATCTACTTTTGTGAAATACATCACAGCACCTTAAGAAAAATGAACCGTCTTTTGGGAAACTTGGTTTGACAACTCAAAACCTCTTTCTCTCTTAGCGTCTCCGCTCGGTTTGAGAGAGTGCACTTTCACACAATGTTAAGCCTCTGTTTTTTTCTTCTACTCAAGGGACTGCACGATTGGTTAAAAGAGCCACTATGCAGCCAATGAGAGGTCTGTTGTCATGCAGTCTTGGCCGTCTTTGGCGTCACCTATCAGCCCCCCACAGCCAACCTCCTGCCCCCCCCTCTCCCCCAAAACACACACATACACAAACACAAGTGTGCCAATGAGTGCTGTCATGACATAATAGCACGTCTCGCCAACCTGACCCCCCTGCTGATACACACTAGGTTTAAGCCTAGATCTCACCACGAGACAAATCAGCATGTCTCTAGAAGACTGCCACATGTCTTTCCTCTAATGCGCTCATGGGTGGCCCTTTACCCTGGCTTTCTAGAAAAACACAGTTCAGATTTGGGGGGATATAAAATGTTTTGATTTTGTAGACAATTATTTTATAATGTTATTAACTGGTTGGGTTTTCAAACCTTTTAATAAAGCTAAAGTATATACAGCATTTGGCTATAGCTAAAATATGACCCATTTATAATTTGAAAATGTATAATATTGTAAATGTGGGAAATTTGATTTATATATGTTTATATTTATAAGTTTATATCTCACAATGCTGTGTATATAGACTGTGACTTTGTCTGTATGCACACACACACACACACACACACACAGAAGTTAAGTATAAACTTACAGTCATGACTGATGTATACATACATATATACAGACACTTAGGCTATATTATACTTATACACGTATACACACATACAGTACATACTCTAAATTTAAACATAAACTTAAAAGTCAAAAACACAGATTTGCAAGATGTAAACTCACTAAGAAAAGAACTGATTTTTCCTGTGATGGAAAAAAAAGAAATTGAAATGAATTGTAAGAAATTCAGAATTGTGAGATGTTAATTCATTAATGCAACTTCAAAACTCAGTATATAAAATCGATAAGAAAAAAAGGTCAGAATTGTGAGATTAAAAAGTGGCAATGACCTTAAAAAAATAAATAAAGAGAAAAAAAAAATATATATATATATATAAATCTGTGGCGTATACAACCAACAAACTGCGAGATGTGAGTTCAAAATTTTTACATTTTTTTTGTTATATCTTTTATCTTTGTTATATCTTATAACATTTTTTGTTATATCTTTTATCCTAAAAAATGGTAAGTCAGTGATAAATTCTAAATTGCGAGTTATACATTCAGAATTGGGATTTTATTTATTTATCTTGTAGTGGAAACAAGCTTCCATAACTTCTGCTGTAGCTCTTAGGTCAAATATGCTGTCGTTAGATGCATTGTAAAATAGTCTAATTAGTATGCAGTAAAGATTTTTCTTTACAATATCACATCTGAGTGCATATTTTAATTTTAGCAGTGCAGCCTGAGATTGTGTGCGTGTGTGTGTGTTTGATTGATCAGGAAATGCAACATTGAAACAAGCGTCATGAAGCATATGGTGTCGCTGTCAGCTGAGTCCAAGTAAGACACAAACACAGAAGTACACACTCTGTACATATGGTCATTTGAATATTCATGCTGTAGGTTACAGCCAAACCTAAAATCACAGTCTAACTTGACAGGCTAACTTAACAGCACTCTGGAAATCTGCCTCCCTCTCTTTAGCTTCGTATTTTGCATTATCATCAGAAGATCACCAGCTGTGTCTTATTCTCTGGCGTCCTACATATGTGCACAAATCAATACGATGCCTATATGCGTCTGTCTGTGTGTGTGCTTTTAATAATCCTCGCAGATGGAGAGCTCCATTATACAGATTGGTCTGTCTTTCACATCAGTCCCATTCTTACATATTAAAGTGCAGTCAAGCATGCAACTTCCCATCATCCACACAAACTTACTCAACTCTGACCTTAATGGTCGCCTGATTTGATTTGAGGTCATTTATGCCAGATATATTTCATAAACCTGTTGCCTATGTAACCTATAGCTTTTCATAAACCTATAACCTGTAGTGCAGAAAGTCTTCTTTTACTATAAATATTAACTAAAATCATTAGATTTAACATAAAATATTGATATTAGACATTTTTATGATGCTAAATATAGTCTAAAACATCTCAACATCCTTAAACTAAGGTCAGTTTACTTTTTTTAGAGATAAAAAAATACATACAATAAAATATATAATGCAAAGATATGTAATACAAGTGTGTATATAAAACAATTAAGCATAAATTTTACTTAATGAAATAAAACAACAGATGTTTTTAAGTGTTAAACTAGTGTTCCCAAATGATAGATGAATGTCTATATAAATAGTATTAAAAAAAAAAAAATGTTTTAATATTTTTACAGGTTGAGTTATAAATTTTTCTTTTGTAAACAACATGACACATGTATCTGATTTTTCTTTTCAACACACAGCTCCCTTCTTTTTTATTGCTCGCAATGCTTTGCAAAGACTTCCAGCTCCTCTCCACACATCGAACGATCCACATGTCCAAAGAAAACATGAAGAGGGCAGGAATAAGCAGGGATATTCTAGGCAGGGTTAAGACAACAGAACAGGGGCCTGTCAGGGGCCCCGCTTCAGGCCTCATAAATCTCATGAAAGAGGGATGGATCCGTGAAAATATTTGGATGTTCTAGGCGAGCGAAGTGCCTAAAAGTCTATGTTTGTACATGTGCGACTGGTAGCGTGTGGTCGGTTTCCGAAAATCCAGGAATAAGGAGAAACTTGAAGTCTCAAAATCGGGTCGTCCAACTGCTACTTTACATATCTTTTGGTAATCGGCTCTGGGATGTGAGACCGAGCCAGAATTAGCAGTGAGCTGTGATTAAACATTTACACAGGCTTTTCTATCAGAGACGTGGGCAGCAGACAGATTGTTCCATAGTTAGTGGCATCAGAGCGACAGACGGCTGGAAAATTGATAACGTTTTATGTGTATAAAGATAAGGCAAGCATAAAGTTCATTCGCTCTTTACTGTATGAGTACACACAAATTGATCGCTGTCTGCGACCTATGACCTTTCAAATCCCTGACCCCCAGCAGACAGATGGGTCTGAGGTTGAGGGGAGGAGAGATCCTATTCTCAGTCAATGTCATTGTGTTCTCACTCCGGCTTTCCTTTCTCGGTTTTCTTTTCTGTTTTCAGTACAAGCATCGTTAGTTTCAGCAGAAACTTGACTATTTCCATTGAAAATAATACCACATTCCTGTCGGGCTGTATGTGAAACCTGAAAACACAGCCTTGGTTGTGGTTAAATTACTCTTGTGAGAGACCCAGGTGTTCCTCAGCATAAGGTCAGCACCACTAAGCTTTGATACACCCAAGGTCACCTGGATTCAGAAAAGGAATCATGGGCTTTCTGACATTTAGATTTTGTTTGTTTATCACTTTATGTAAAGTATACAGTTGTGATATGCTTGTTTTTGGTGTTATAAGCTAAAAACCCTGCATCTTATTATTCACCCAGCATGGTTTAATAAAGCACTGATACTGCATCAGTGCACTTTGAATCAGAAAAAGTATTTTAGTAATTTAGTTTAGCATTCAACTGTGTGTATGCAAAATGTTTGCGTTAAAACTTCAGTGGGTTTTTATTTGGCTGTTCGCAAATGCTAAGTGTTCACGTCAAAACTGAATTATACATTGGATTGCATTTGGCTGCACAAATTTGAAATGCTCACATCAGAACTGAAATATATATTGGCTATATTCACCCCCCGAAGCTGTGTGGGGTTTGATGCACTTAACTTCAAATTGTCTTTTGGGTGAGCTGTCCCTTTAAGTGTTTGTCTGTATGCATACACTATAAGTTTGCATCAAACTGAAGCACACTTAAGGTTTTTGCTGCTGACTGTATGCTAATGCTATACCTGTAAAATTTGGGTTTATGCATTTGGCATATATTTGTACGCATACACTGAGTGCTAAGTGTTCATTGGTCTTCCCCAGTAAATGAGACTAAATGATTGGTTAACCTTCAGGGTACGCAAATAATTACAAGCTGTAGTGGAAACTTCCTCACAGGGCTGGTTTGGTTATCGAGTAGATTGATGCATATGTTTATGTGGTCTGCACACACTCACACACACAAAGTGCAATCAATTAGTCCATCTGAAGGCCAAAACATTTGCTTTTGTTTCAGGTTTAAATTGGAATTGGAAAATCAGCCATGAGGTTTCTATTATCTCTCTTTGACTTCATCACTGTTCGGTTAAAGTACAGACTGTCAGTTTTAATTTGAGGATATTTGCATTCATAAACAACAAGCCATATTGAAATTACAGTCCTTTGAGCAAATGTAATTGGACAGCTGGTCGTTCAGCTGTCTCCTGACCAGGTGTGCGTCATTACAGCTTTAGCACATGCACAAAAGAGAGCTAACAAAAGATTTAGTGTGTCATCTGTGTCACCATCTTAAATAAGGAGTAATAATGGTATAAGGCCTGAAAATGCAGCTTTTAGATCTTATTGTTGCATATGAAATAATAACCTTTTTTTACCACTCCCATCCTGTTGCCATTTTCCAAACAGGTGGTCTGTCTGGGACAAGCTGCCCCAGTTTCTTTCCTCATCCCAGCAGATAGCAAGACTAACATTATCCTTTCTTTTCTCAAGTCTGTGTCGCTCCCTCATTGTCTCCATCTAGATCTCAGAATGATAGTAGTGACACCAAAGATAAAGAATCTCATTTCTTCGTGTCCTATTGTATTCTGTATTTACAATGCGCTGATGTCAGTAGCACTTTATAAAACTGGTAGCTGGAAAAGTTTGTTGGAGAAACAATTTGTATTTATATACACTTCTGACCTAAATTCTTACGTAACACAACGGAGTGTTCCTTCTGTGTGTACGTATGCAATGTTAAATGGTCCTCTATTGTCCCCTAGTGGTTTATTTTAGAACTTCATCTATTTAAAAAATGCCTACACTTGAGCGAAATGCTTTCTTTTTATGTATAATATAATATTAATATAAAAAAATAACTTTTATTAAATGATTTAATAAGGCTATATATTTTAATATAGTGTGTATTTAAAGTAAACACTGTGTTTTAGGGGATGCGTATACATTAAAGTATTTCCAATGTGTTTTATAATGTAGTCTAATACTCATTAAAAAAATTGCATGCAGCCTGCTGTTTTCATTGAAGCTTAAAGGAATATTAATGAATCTTTGATCTACAAGCTGTTCTTCACTCTGTCATACTGCTGTGCTGACCATTCAAGTCACTTAGGGCCACTTGGAGCATTCGATTTTAATGAATGTGGATTATTTATACAAGTTTCGTCACCAACATGATGTTATAGTGTCTTCTGTCTTTCATAAAGGCTTGATATTACTTTGAGAGAGAAGTATAACACAATTCCACTGAAGACAAAATGCTAGATTTTACAAATGTGAAAGAGGAACTACATGTTTGGTCGTTATTTAGTCAGCTAGACATGTCTTTATGGCAGTGATTTATTGTTGGAGTTTTCAAACTGGGATTCAGGGGGGTTTCTCGGGTGCTAGAGGGTTCATGGAAATGTCAAATGGAAAGTGTAAAAACTGAAAGGGAAAAATATTATTGTTAAAATGGCCGCTTTGTGTTGTGAAGTATTATACAGATAAATTAGATTTATAAATTCATTTAAAGTAAAAATATTGTAGTTTTTTGGTTAGGACAGTGCAAAATAATGCCAGTCTTAACAATATGTCAATAACATGAATCTTAAAATATACATCACATTAGGGAGCCCTAATGTATGCAAGCATTGAATATTTTCTCAAAAAAGTCTAGACGACTTTAAACTAGCACTGACATGACCTGATAAAGTTTTAATGCAGACACTGTGAAACTCAAAAGTGAAGCCCAAATCTCTGTTTCCCTGCCAGCTCACACATTCCTCCCCTGCTGCTTGGTGGTGACAGCGAACATCTTATTTTATTCATCTTCATATTTACATCTGGAGTCATAATTAGGCCGTGGCTTACAGAAATGCCTCACAAAAGGGAAGAAAGTTCTATATTAAAATTAAAAATCTATTACAATGAAATCCACTGTTAGTGATGGGAAAAAATGGATTTTACAATGATGGAACATTTGAATTCTCAGTCTTTTTTCATCCAAACCATTTGTCTCAAATCTATGTGATTTAAATACGAACCTGTTGTAAGGTCAAAGGCCACAGACCCTTTTAGGAAACACTTGTCATTGTGGTGCCAGTGAGTCGGCACAAGTATTTGTGAAAGTAAAGCAAATAGTGTCAATCCTAAAGTAAATCCTGACCTTTGACCTCTCTATCCACTATGTCTATCTCCGTTCCCCTGAATTGATCCGTTAGATTTTTCTGGATCTAGTGTGTGAGTGAGAAAGTTCCCGTAATGATAAGTGTCTTTGAAGAGAGCTATTACTCAAGAGTGTATCATTTTTCTGAGCGTCTATGTGGAATTCGCATTAGGGAGAAGGAGAGTCTTTAAATAGGTCCATTAGTCCGGATGCGCATCTATTTGTTTGTGTATGTGTGTCGGTCTCAGTGGTGTTGAGACTGTCTATGCAGTACAGGAAGCCAGCATGTCTTCCATCTCTGCAGAATACAAGGACTTAAACATCTGAAGGACGCTACATACTCACCTTGAACACACTCCAGGTAAGCTGTGCCTGGCGGGCTGATCTCATTAAAATAATTTCAAGATCTGCATTTATTGCTCACACGATCAGTTATGGCTTGTAAATGGAAACCAGTTCAGATGCTTTCTGGCACCTTTTATTGTGGTTGTGAGCCATTTAGAAGATCGTGAGTATTTTATTTCAGTCTCAGGGAGCTTGGTTGATCGCCACAGACTTTTATGGCAGACAAATAAATTTTTAACAATCTGTTTTTCACGCTAATTAGAAATTTTTCTTCTTCTCTTTAGCCATTTTAGCCAAAGATGAAGCCCCTTGTGCTGTTGTTTTGGATGTTCGCTGTGCCTGGACACACTTTTGTACTTCAGCCGAGTAAGTGTTGTTTAAATTATTAATTACTTATGATTAAATTATTTCTTTTACTTAATGTTTTTAAGTCTGTATTTTAAGGTTAAATACAGAATGTTTCATATGAAATAATAAACACATTGTTCGGTTCATGAATAAATGTATGTGTATTATGGAACAAGTGTAATTTGTCTTTAATCTAACTAACTCATAGTGCAGACATTTAATCATGTAACTTATGTATTATAAGTTGACAATTGTTTATTACCTCCTATAGGTGCAAATGTGACAGTCATGCAGAATGCATCTGCAGAAGGTGACCTTTGGGCGGAGCAGAGACTTGATCATTTAATGGAGGCTCTCAACACTGAAAAGGAGAAAAGAAGTGAGAAAGCGGTCATAATGAAAGAGGCGGAAGAAGAAATGGACACATTCGAAGAACATGGAATGAAGAAAGCAAAAAGGGTGGAGCAAACAAGAGAAAGTGATGTAAAAAGCAAAGTAGTTGTAGAAAAAGAGCAGCAAGGACAGAATCTGGATGAACACGACATGTCAGATGTAACCAAACCCATCCTCACTGAACAGAATACCAACCATTCACAAGAAATTGAGGGTGATGAACATCTACCTCAGAATGCCACTCGTCCTACCATGGCCACCGCCTCCCAACCTTTCCTGAACTTGCATACAAAATCTGTGCCTTCCTCATTCTCCTTCACTTCACAAGGACCAGAAACAACTACTGAAACCTTGCCTGTCACAACAAAACTTCACATTGTAAATTCAACTGCTGATGCAACCGGATACACTTCACTAGTAAATGAGAGCAGCACAAATGAAGATCTCAGAGTGGAGCTCCATGTGATGAACAGCTTTAAACTCCGCCCACTGGAGGAAGTGAGTGTTGATGTCACAGCAGTGGCAGCAAGGGCAGGACCCACTGCAAAGGCCCCTTTTATAGGCGAATCAAAAAACAAACCTAAAGACAAAGCGAAACTGAAAGCGAAGAAGAAAAAGGCCCTCAAAGTAAAGGCCAAGAAGTCCAAAGTTACGAAAAAAGCAAAGAAAGTGAAAAATTTCAAACGAGAGAGAAAATTGAAATCCACAACACCTTCGTATTTTCCCTATTTTGAAGATCGCTATTGTCCTTCAGAATGCTCCTGCTATGGAAGGTATGTGTCTGCAAAATCTTAAACCATCACTCACCCTCATGTCATTCCAAACCCGTAAGATCTTCAGAACACAAATCAAGATATTTTTGATTAAATCTGAAAACTTTCTGACCCTGCATAGACAGCAAAGCAACTCACACATTCAAGGCCCCGGAAGTTAGTACTAGTACTAGTACTCAGATTAATTTGTGTTCTGAGGATAAATAAAGGTCTTACAGGTTTGGAAGGACACAAGAGTGATGAATGACAAGGATTTTCATTTTTGGGTGAACTATCTCTTCCTGATGCTGCTGAGCATTGCATTGGAAAACGTTCAGTTGACATGCTGTAATTTAACATGATCTCTTCTTTTCCAGGGTTGTGCAGTGTTCCGACAAAGACCTTGACAAAATACCTTATGGAATTCCTTACAACTCCCGTTACATTCTCTTAATGAACAACCACATTGATAGCATTCAATTAAAGTTGCTCTTCGAGTATGACTCCATGGAGTTCCTGGTGTTAAGCAACAACCATTTAACAGACGAGACGATCGAGGGTTCCTTTGAAGGGGTCAAGAGCCTAAAGAGACTATACATAGAGCGAAACCTTCTCCAGAGTATCCCAAATGACCTGCCTGTTACTCTAGAGGAGCTACGGCTGGATGGGAACCAGGTAAATGTGATGTCCGCCACAGCCTTCGGACGCTGCCCAAACCTGCTGATCCTCAGCCTGAGCAACAACAGCCTGGGGAACAAATCATCCACTATCCCTCCGGGAGTTCTTCTACCGTTGGGCAAACTTCGGACGCTTACACTTTCCTACAATCAGCTTGCTTCTGTTCCCCTGCAGCTGCCCCTCAGTCTTCGAGAACTCTATCTCAGAGGCAACAGCATTCAACGCCTACGAGGAGACATGTTCTGGGGTAAGGGGGAGCTGCAGGTCCTGGATCTAAGTGCAAATAGATTAACAGATAAAAGTCTTGGGAAAGAAGCGTTACTGAACGCCAGTCACCTCGAGAGTTTAAATCTAGAGGGCAACTTACTGAAGCAGGTTCCTCTCCATCTGCCTAGTAGCATAAAGACTCTTAATTTGGAGGGAAACATAATTTCTAGCATTGGCAAGGATGCTTTTATCTCAATGCCTCAGTTGGAGCACCTAGGCCTAGCAAGAAATAAGATCACTAAAGTAGCCCTTGGTGCCTTCCGGGTTCTTCCGCTTCTGCACCAGCTGGACATGAGTCACAACGCCTTGCAGCAGGTACCAAGGCAGCTCCCATTATGGCTCCACTCTGCAACATTTTCGCACAATAAAATCCATGTAGTTCCACGTGATGCTTTCTGCTGGGGTCGAGGCAATGAGTCTCCTCTCAGCCGCCTCGTCATGGTCCATCTGGAATATAACTTGATAGATCTGGGTCGTCTGGACACATTGGCCTTCCGTTGCCTCAGAGGCTTTCAGGTGGTGCAGTTTTACTAAACTGAAACAACTGGGAATCCCTGTTAATAGTCAACTTATGGGCTTGGCTTTTCTTTCTTGTCTGGACTGAAGACCTGGAGCCAGCTGCATCTGTTACAATGATGGTAAACTTTCAGTAGGATGAAAGTCTTTGCAGTTAGTGATGAGGAAACTGACTGCAAACCTTTCAAATAAGGAAAAAATTACAAAAATTATTTTTACAAAATAAGATTTTGAGCTCATGGAGACACAGATTTAAACATTACATTTCGTCCTGTTGGTGCTTTACTGATTTTATTAAATACCAAAATATAGCAGGATTTCATTGTCTGAGACCTGGGTTACTTGACCTCCATAGGATGTGTTGATGTTGTTACAGCACTGAAATTTGACTAGTTGCTAAAAACCAGAGGGAACATGGCTGTTTTGCTTGGACAAATCCCTAGACAGTTGTTTTGAGATTACATTGTCTTTATTTAATGTTTCATAAGTGTATTTCATCATTTAAATGTATTACTTATGAAAATAAAACACCCATTTTCATAACCTGGCAGTCTGCTATCTCTTTCTTGAGCCAGTGTTATATCAGCGCTGGTTTGCCAAAGTGCTTCATCGTGACCTTTCAGATCATTTCATGCTATAACAGCTTTTAACAAGAAAATTCATCATGACAAGTATATAAAATATTGTCAGTATGTTTTTCATTATTCACAGTGAAAATGTGTTTTTCTTAAAATTGCTTGTTCTATTTTTCTTGGTAAACGCTTGGCCGGTTTCCCTGCTTGGCTGCGGTTATTCTTGCCAGGTTTGAAGCGAAGAAAAGCACATTATTCAGAATTTGGCTCAGGTAAAATTGGCTGTTTTTCTCTCTCACACATGGGACTTACATAATCGGTCAATGCCAGTTACAGCAATTCCAGTGTGTGTGTTTTTCTACTGCAAACAAACATCTCTGGATGAAAGTTGAGTGTCTCCCTCCTTAAGGAGAATACTAGCTTGTGAGAGACTCTTGTACTCAATTATGTTCACCACTAGATGGCAGAAGAGTATATTTTAAAAATGCTTCGCAATGCATAAATTTACATCATGCTTTTTAAATATATATCCTGGCTATTCTAAAATAAATAGCAAATAAGTTAACACGATCTATTATGGACAAATAGATTTATTTATCTTCTGCACTTTGACATATGCGTTATTCATGACTGTTATTTAAAATAACCCCGATCTTGAATCTTTGCTTATTTGATTTTTGTCTCAAATGTCTTGTTCTTATTTAATTTCTTCTGACCTGTTGAAAGCAGATGAAAATGATGTGCCTGCTGCAGGATATGACCAAATTTGACAGGGTCCTGCCAAAGTCTTCAGATCTTTACATTCAATTAAGTGAGACTGTTTAAGCAAACCATAAGAGTGTGTGGAAGCGGAGAATGAGTCAGGGAATACAACGAAAGAGTTGAAGAGGGGGAAGGGGGTGACAAAGTGAGAGAGAAATGAGATGGAAAGAAAGCAAATAGCAGCTTCATGTGTAGGGTTGGTAAATTCCATCTGTCTAATAATGCAGGAAAGCTACGTGGCACTGGGAGACAGCTGCAGAGAGACAGAGAGAGAGAGAGAGAGAGAGAGAGAGAGGAGAGAGGAAGACAGAAAAAAAGAAGGATTTTAGGAAGGTGAAGGACTCTTCCAGAACCTCCCTACAGTCCAGCTGGACCCTGACCCCTGTAATATATCCTTTTGTCTTTTGTCTTTTATATTTTTGAAACTATTTTTCTTTTATGTGCTTAACTTATCGATCTAGAACCAGTGCAATGTCAAAGTTTTTTACACTGTACAAATGGGAGGGTAAGCTGTGCCACATCTGATATAATGTCCATGAGATTGAAGCTGATATCTATAATTATTTGTCAGGATTTATGCTATAATTTGGAAAAACAAAGAAGCATTTATAACTATCAATCGAAATAGAAAGTGCCTTTTAAAAAAAGTTGTCTAGTGACACAATATCTGCCATTTATATTTGAGATAAAATTATCAACATATAATTTAATTAAAAATAATTAATATTTTAATTTAGATACTCATAGCCAGGGAAACGTTTAATATTCAGTATATTGTAATTCAGTGAAACGTTTTTCAAACTAATAATTAATACGTTTTTTTTGTAGTGGTGATTTTTGCAATATTAGTACACTTCCTGCACAGCTTCCTTTATATACACACACACACACATAATTTCCCAAATACATTTAAAATTCATAAACATTTCTTTGAAAAATTGCACTCTTTCCATATGTAATTTATTGAATTAATAAATTGGTGCCATTGCGGCAGTCTTGGCATCATTTGAGCTAAAGTAGGAGGCCTAAAAACAAACTATTAGATGAAGGAACAAACAACAAGACAATTATTGGATGCTGGCCTTGCATTTGACATTTGCTAAACCAGGATAGGTCATTGGTTGTTGCATTGCCTGAGGTCAGAATGTAGCTGCTTGAAGCAGATAGTTGTTAGTTTAACGTGGTAAATTAAAGTAAAAGTAAAGGCAATGTGGAAAATTGTAAGCAGCAGTGTAACCGCAAAAGCCTGCCTGTTCTTCTAAAGGCTAATGCTAACATCTGCAATTCCATTAGGATTCAGTCTAGCCTGTGGCGTTTAATGAACAGAAGGCCTGAACTTAGTTACCAATGAAGAATGTCTGCAAACACAAAGCCAGGAAATGAAACCCCACCCTGAAAAAAAGGAAAAGGAATAAATGGATAGAGACAAGGCGTCTGCCCAGGTCAATAAACAGAAAAGCAGGTCAACATTGGTCTGGAGGACCTGTGTCCTCTAGAGGACATGGGTTAGATGGAAATGGGGAGTCTGGGATACATGAATGAGCAGAAACACTTGGTTTGATTACTCTTTCTGTTATTTTGTGGTGGAATGTGCTTCCAACTTCCAATTATCTTTATTTTTCCGCACTTACACTTCTGAAAAACTGCAGTTAATATCTTTGGCCTTTGGATGATAAATCGCTTGGGTTTGTCCTCATTTTTAAGTCGCTTTGACAACGTTGGCATCAGATCATGTTTTAATTAACAAGAAAACAAGTCTACTTTCACAGTTAATTTGAAAAAAAAAAACTGTTAAGTGTATCCAATTTTATGTTTAAAGTGATCTGATCTCTCGAAAAGCAAAAGATAGTTGTACCATGATATAAAATGACTCATCACACATAATCTCCATGTTTCATATAAAGGATGATTTTACAAATTTGTAGCCTGACCCTTGAGGTTAAAGGAGCACTTGTGTTCATAGTTGAGTGACTCTGCTATTACTGTAACTGAAGTGAGGTGGCGCTTGAGTCAGTGGAGAGGAGAAGGAGAGAGACAGATAGAAAAGTAGGAGGAGATAGAAAAAGGGAGGTGGCAACCGAGCAAGAAAGAGTTGAAGACTGAACCATGGGAGCCAGACGGACCTCTATATACACCCACACCCACACTTAAATATATATGGATATATGTGTGCATTTGCATTTACAGCCCCTGGACTCTCTTGTCATCACTTTTTCCCTCTGTTACCCTCGATTTTGTTTAACCCTTAAAAGGACAAACAGTTAGTTAGGACACAAGGTGTCTGCAGTCCTGCAAGTCTCATTTACACACATGAAAGCTCCACAAGAGGGCTGTTGTGTTTACTGTTTTTCAGATTTAGGGCTGTTTCACTCCATTATCACACATACAAATGCATGCAAATGTACACATATGAATATAAATGAAGCATTTTTCTGTCCTGAAAAGCTCCATGCAAGCATATGTAGTCTAGCCCCTCCTCCTCTCTTCTGCACAGTGTCTGTGTGTGTAGGATTCAGGGTCCTGTATTGGTTCATCTCAGGTTATTTAGACATTTTTAAAAGGTTCTCCCATTTGAACAGTGTCATTAAAAAAGTGTAATTAAAGCTCTTGTTGTTTCTAAAATGAACAATAGCGACTTAAAGTGTGTTATTATGTAACTTATGTTTTATTATATATCCTTAGATACAGCAAAAAGACATTTTCCAGCCTGGGGAACATTCGCAAGGTTAAGAGCCATAAACAATGCCCTTATTGGGTCATATGGGGACTGCCGGTGTTAAAGGTCAAAGGTCAGTGTGCTCGTTTTACACCAGCCCTGGTTTTATCCTGAAATGTTATCTGTGAGGCCAGATTACGAGACCCCTGAGCATTCAGGTGTGCTCTTTAGGGTCTTTATAAGAATTCCACGTTCCTGCAGTGTTGTTTTTCGGACAGATGTCACTGTGACAAAGAAAAAAGGAAGAAAACCAAGAAAAGGTAGTTTTCTATATTATACTGAGAGCTGAATGGGGGTTTGCGTCACCCTTTTGGTTTAGTTTTTTCATCCCAGTTTCTTGTTTAGATATTCTAATTAATCGTCCCCTTTCAAAGATCTCATGCAGAGACTACTTAACACACAAGACATGAAGTTATTAGTGGTGTTTGATAAGATATAAGCATCACTAAAACCATAGCGCTTTACAATTTGAGCAAATTCATCTTAAAGGGATAGTTCACCCAAATATGAAAATTACTCCATAATTTACTCACTCATTCTAGTTATATATGACTTTTGCCTTGAAGTTGGAATTTTATTACAAATGTCCTGGCTCTTCCAAACTTTATAATTGCAGTGAATGGGATTTAAGGTTTGAAGGCCTAAAACTGCATTCATATGTCATGATATGTAGGCTACTTTACAGCTCCAGGTTAAGGTCTTCTGAAGTGAAGCAATCTGTTTGTGAAAGACAAATATAATGAATGGATAGTTTTTTTTTTTTTTTTTAAATATTGCTCCTACTTGTCTTAAAGATGAAAGTCGTATGCACTTAGGATGGCTTGAGGTTGAGTAATTTTTATTCCATTTTAGAATTAAACTTTGATAAATGATGTGTCATGCACCATGAACTTTAAAACTTTTTTCCCCAAATGTATGGATTAAAGTAAATGTTTTTGCTTGACAAAGAGTAATTTTTGACGTAGGGCTAAACGACCTAGCAATAGTCTTTGAAACAGCTTAGCAACGTGCTAACAACCACACTGAACATTTTAGCAAGCAATTAGCATGGAGGTGGTGAGTTTTGCAAGGGCATTTACTACGCACATTTTCTACGCACATTTTCTTCAGAAAATCGACTTATAAAATAACCTTGCGTAATTCCTGTTTTTCCTTTCCCTCTCTTCTCTGCTTGATTCGTCCCTGACTAAACAAAAAGTCTATTGTACAACACAATGTTTCCTCCTCGAGCAGACGTTACCTAAGCACTCCAACGTTGTTGCTTTTCCTACTATTTTTCAGTCATTTTTTCCTTCTAATACTGTCTCGTCCATGTCAACGGGAATTAGGCCAGTAGCTTCACGAGCTGAGGGGGAAATGCTTGTGAAAACGCTCGTATGATTTACCGTTTGCCACTAGGAAGCTGGGTGAGCGTTCATGACGCAGCTTTTTCTAGGCCTGGAGATGCTCAGTAATGTGATCTCCAGCTGTGGCAGACCAGTTTGTAAACTTTACTGTGGTGTTTGCTTGCGAGGAGGTTTACCGCACGTTAAGCATTCATATCACTCCTCGCAACATTCAGCTTTTCAATGTGTTGCATTCAAAAATGAAGCCAAGAAATCAGAGGCTTCATAAACACGGACTCGTCAGCGGTGATGAGTTTACAGCACTGTTTAATGATGCATCCCAAAGTCTATTGCAAGCCCTAATGAAGTTTTCAAGTGCTGCATGAATGTCTGTTTGGGCAAGTACAGTATAAGGCCTTCGGAAGAACGCAGGATGTGTTCAAGGAGATAATTGTTGTTTTAATGTGTTTTCTCCATCACATCGAAGCCGCCTGGAGGGCTCTTCAATGACTGTGTGTGTGTAGGCTCAGGTTATGGCGGAGGCTTTGATATACCATCTGCCATTTAAAGGTGATTTTTAGCCGACTCATCATTTTTCACCTAGCCTTCAAACCTCTCAGCATGATCCGTCTTGAATCTTTGACTCACCCTCTTGTTTTTTCAACAATTGAAAAATTCTAGAGCCTAAGGTGCAAAGCAAAGCACAGCATAAAAGAGTGGAATATACCATGCAAAAGTTTGGGATTGGCAAGATTTTATTTACATTATTCGAATGAATTTAGTTGATACACTATACAGTAATATTGTATCATTATTTTTCACTGTTCCTATCATTTTCAGCATCATTACATATTTATTATACTGTTGATGTAACAGTTAAACAGCTAAATAAACTGTAAATATTTTGCAGCGTTATACATGTCTAAGCTAGTGCTGTCAAACAATTAATCATGATTAATTGCATCAAAAATAAGTTTTTATTTACATGTGTATTTGCACTGTGTGTACTTATTATGTAAATATAAATATATAAACATGCATGTATATATTTAAGAAAAATGGGTTATGTATAAATATAATATAAATGTATGTACGTGTAAATATTTTCACAGTATATGCTCTATGTGTGTATTTATATATATATATATATATATATATATATACATAACAAATAAACACAGTACGCACATATTTTGTAGAAACACAAAAAGATTTTGGATGCAATAATTTGACAGCACTAGTCTAAACTGTCACTTTTGATTAATTTAATACATCCTTGCTGAATAGAAGTGTTCATTTCTTTTAAATAAAATTTTTTTTATTTATGTATAGCAAACCAGGGTGTGCTGTTGCCATTAAGCTGATGGGATGCTTAAGTGCTGCGTATGAATACTGTGTGAAAACAATGCTTATTACTGGGCTCAAAGGAAGCCACATCTGTTTGCCATTATGAGTCATTAGGCTCATATAAACATGTGAATTCATGAAGCTGAAGCTGATCAGTTCATGGATCAAGTGTCTGTAATAAAGCATAGTGAACTGAAGCTTGTGTTAATTGTTTGTTCTCTTTTAGTGCGGCTTTGAACACTAAATGGATGTTATTTTAATCCCTCATTTGGCTATTTGTATTTTTTAATTATTATTTTTTTATTTAAAATTGATTCGACCTTTATAAATTCACACGCAGCTGCATTATTTAAAACTTTTGTCAAGGAAATGCAAGCTGTGTCAAATCTTTTGATCGGTAGGGTGTCATGATTTCCCCCAAAATATTTACCAACAAACATTTCAGCATTGCTAATAATGAGAAATGATTCCTAATCAATAAATCAGTATATTAGGATTTCTGGAAGATTACGCGATGATCTGAAAATTCAGCTTTGCCATGACAAGAATAAATTACATTTTACAATATATTCAAATAGAAAGTCTTTTTTTTTTGTAGTAATATTTCACAAGATTACAGATTTCACTGTATTTTTTTATTGTTTGGTCAAATAAATTCAGACTTGGTGAACTTAAGGACTTATTTTAAAAACATTAATTGGTTGCATAGCATTTTACAGTAAGGTGTAATTTCTTAATATTAATTAATGTATTAATTAACATGAACAAAGAATGAACAATACATTTTTTACACAATTTTTTACATCTTTGCTAACTTTAGTTCATAAAAATACAATCATTCATTGTTAGTTCATGTTAGCTCACAGTGCAACTAATGTTAACAAACACAATTTTTGAAATCAGCATTAACTCAGATCAATAAATACTGTAAAAGCAATTTTCATACTTAGTTCATATTAATTAATGTTGTT
>JAUCMS010000079.1:7619193-7636051 GCA_032357445.1 Enteromius radiatus | reverse complement strand
CAAGTGCCATAACAGTCCACATATTACATATCATTCCGATGAAGCTCTGATTTTTTAAAAATATTTTTAAAAAAAAAATTCCGGTCATAAATGACCGTGGAAGGCACAAGGTTAAGCTAGTCCAGGCTTTACTTGGAAAAGTGGCAAGCAAATGTTGGAAAGCATGGCAAAGAATCGATTTGAGTAAAGCTTGTTAATAGTGTTAGCATAGCGATACCATAGCAAAATATTGTCATTTTGGATTTACTTTATCAATCATTGAACAGTGCAGTATTGACTTGTCTTGTTGTAAACAAATTAAAATAATATATGAACATAAAAATTAAGATGTTTAACTTTTGAAACTGCCTCAATTTTTGAACAGCAGTCAAATGTATTGTCTTTTCTAAAATAAAAACAACCTGATTTTAGACAGAAACTGGCACCCATAATGGAGAAAAAGCAGAGAATGTGTCTTTATACTCCCTTCCTATCAAATGCACAAACATAGAATGAGATAAAAACAGGCGCAGTGATGGCCAGGCGCCGAGGCCTGACATATACAAAGGAAGTGTTTCGTCTGGCAGTCAGTGTTACCAGGCATTCACAGAGAAAAGCTGAAAGCTCCACATTGCTCCATTCAGAAGAGAGTTGAAGAAAGATGGCTGACCTTCTATTCAGCCCAACTCCCCGTCAGTCATTCGGCTGGCTAACTGTGAGCTTACAAGCACGGCGGCCGTCACGGTGGGTGGGTGGGGGGAGAAATACTCTCATGATTTTGTTGGAAATGCTTTTCTCTGCTCAAGTTAGATATTGGAGTTACTTGTATGGTGAAACTGCTACTTTAGTTGCTCTGAGCTTCAAAGCGGTTTGTTGCTGTGTGATAAGGCATGTCTTTGAAGGATAAAAAAACCCCCAAAAGAATAATGGTTCAAGATGTCTGGGACTGAGGAGGGGGTTTTGACCGTTTATTCAAACTTTAGACAGAAAGGCTGAGCCAAGGCCTTGATAAAATCAACAGGATCACAGAGGTCTGGGAACAATAAACCAATGGGAACGTTCATTTGCGGCAGACGCAAAGAGAAAAAGCAAAAACACGACAAGCAATCACTTTAAAACACAGTATTTGGAGAAGCATAGTTACAAGAAGGAAATATTTACTTGTGCTTTCTAAAGACATGATTGTGTTTGCATCAAGCCAGGAAGGAGCATCATGTTTTCTTCTTTGTGTGGACTCTATAGGCTGAATCTTTTTCCCCTACACTGGCCCTTTCCTGACCAGCCAGACTCTAAATCTCCCCTGAATTTGTACATTCCTCTGGTATTGCCTAATACATTTTCTTGTCAGGGTGTGTGTGTGTGTGTGTGCATAGTATCATAGACTAGAGTGTGTGTGTATTGGATGTTGTTTGGGATATGGGTGTGTTTTTGTGTCATTTGTGTGTGTTTGGGGTGGAAGCATCTGTTTATTTTGTTATCACTGACATTTTTTCGGTGATGTGCTGCAGACGTTTGGCTCTCAGGGGTTTCTTAAAAACGTCTATCTTTCAGCTGCAAAGGAGAAAAAGCTTGTTTTTCCTGCATTTTGCTGATCCAAAATACGAATGAATTGGGTGGTGCTGATCAGTTATAACAGTGATAATGTTATTACATGGACTAATAAATAAAAACCTGTTTTTAAAATTAGTTGACTACTTATTATTACTTTAGTCCTTAAAGCAACGTCAGTTTAATTATGAAGCAACAGATAGTAGGATATTAACTTAATATTATCCTAATTATCTAGTGAGGATAAGATTTTTATTTATTTTCTTAAAAAAAAAAAGAGATATATATTTAACTATAATCTGCATAAACATTAATATACCCCTAATTCATTCTGAAATGTTTTTTTTTCATAAGTTTTACTAATCTTAGATTATTAAAAAAAATCCATTGAAAGAGAAATAATTCAATATAATTTTAGTCTAAACCTATCTTCTAAATATATCTTCACAACTAAAGTTATCTTATTTTTAAAAATTGTAAATATTTTTTGAGAATATATTCACACATATATATAACTGTATTTATTTTTTCATTAATACTGCACAATTAATGTTCTTGTCTCACACACAAACTAACTGCAGACATTCCAGGTGTGCGCTTGCAAGCTTGACGAGACTGGTAAAGACATCACTTTGTTTTTTTACCGTCTGTTAAGATTTTTTCATGCAACTTTTTCTGCACTCGAATGCAAACTCACGCTTACGAGCCTGTGTTCCTCAGATAACATATTTGAGTCGTATTAGAGTCATTTGATTTTCTCACACACACAAAACATTTCTACGAAATTCACCCCATGTTGGAAAATTTCCTCCGGCATTTCTCTTCAGCGTTTGAGCCTCACAATCTATCCCATCTCTGACAAATCAAACAGTTTGTGTAATATAACACAAAATCCAGCTTCATCTCATTTCCAGTTCACTTTAGTGAATCCAGTTGAGCAAGGGATACTGTATTACTGTAAATATCCCTATATTTAGTAAAGACATACATAAATAATAGATTTATCAAATTTAACAATTTGAAACCAAAAGTCTATTTATAAAACTATGTAAAATGTTCTGGAATGGAATGAGCTGCAGCTTGTCGCTCTGTATTGTGTTATGATCCATAAACCCCCTCCATTTAAAGTGATTATTTGCTCTTTATCTCTTTGTGCTTCTGTCAAGCAATTTAGCATTTCATTAGATTAGCTTGACAGGGTCAAAGGAGACAAGAAGCCTAGTGAATAAGAATTATTTAGATCGTCCCAGGATAATAATACCTGAAAAAGTAATAAAAGTGGCATTATATGTGACAGAAGAATAATTCAGGTTGACAGTCTGTTTAAATCTACTCAAATCCAACTGACCATTTCTGCTTTTTAAATGTATATTTGACAAACCATCTTACGTGCTTTACTGCACATTTAACCACAGGTTAAAAGAGAAATGTCCATTGAGTGGCGCAAAAACACTGGTTCAATACATGGACCCCGGCACCTTTTTATTACATTGATATAGGTACAGTATGTATTGCTGTGTTTTTATTACATTACATATCTAGGGATTGTTGCTCAAAGTTAATGAAAGCCCATAGATATGAAGCTAGATATGTGTGATGCTAACGCTCAAAAGCATCCGTTTTCAAAACTCCCAGCATATTACATTTTTTTTTTCAAAGATGACATAATATTCTTCAAGCAATTTTGTGAAAATTACACTTTATTAATTGAAAACTGTACATTTGGTTGTGTGAAAAGGAATTTCTTTTGGAAACTGCAGCGATATGTAATTATTGGTACATATTTTGTGTCTCGCTAAAAAGTGTATATAAATATATATATATATATATATATAGATCTTTAGCTGCCTCTTTCTTGCATGCAGTCTTTGGTTCCTTTAGTTGGGGACTGTTGACTTTATTAGCAGGTTTGTGTGGGGTTCTGTGGGGTTCTTTAGGGTTTTGGCCCATTTGACGCTCGTTTTATGGCTCTTTTGGGCTCTGGTGGTCTTGTGACTGAATTGCCAGCAGTAAAAGCTGTTTGGTGTCTGATGGAAGCTATAAATCAAAACCAGACTGAACCAGAAAAACTGACACCGGATCAACCCGCTAGAAGAAAAGCAGCCCAAGTTTGACTCAACCACCAACATGCCAAGATTTTAAGAAATTAACTGCATGAAATTGTAGTTTAATAACTGAGGATGAAGTTTAGTGGTTAGCTACGTTTGAAATAGCAAGGCGGCCTGTCGTGTCACGTCTTGACCCTCTTGAGTTTCAGTACAACAAATATACACTAATAAAGATGCCAAAGAGATTACACACATCCTGGAACTCACAATGTTACTTAGGTTGTAAAATCCAATTGTATAGAGCTTAGGAAGTTTTGTGAATAAATGTAAAGCTGGCTAAATGTATAGGATAAGCAGAGATATCAGATAAGTGATAATCATGTAAATAATAACAGCACAAATCTGTAAGAACGTGTGCAGACCGGAGGTGAGAGGACATTCTCCACCGCCCACACTCCCACAGCTGTGTTTTCTCTTAAGACCTTGATTCAGATGTGAGGTCTGTGTGGTTCTCTTTGGTAATTTGTGGTAGGTGATGCAGGGATTAGTTCAGAGTAGCTTTTAATGGCAGCATTCATCAGTTTCACAAAACCTGTTTTTAAAAAAATAAATCAATTAACACAATACAATTTGTAACCATTTGACATTTTGGTGAATTAGTTACTCATCCGTATGAACTCATTTGTATGTCTTTATACAATCATACAAATGATTATTACCTTTAATATGTTATCTACAAATAAATAATATAATATAAACCAAAGTATACATATTTATATTTAATTAATTGTTTTTGTATTATTTTTCTTTTTTTATAATAAAACTATATATACTATAATATTTTAAAACAACTATTAAACGTGTATTAATTAATTAATTAAATTTAAACAAAATGTATTTTTTTTCCTAAAGAATCATTAAATATAAGAATTAAATTTGGTCAACGCGTAAGTCATATAATAATTTGTATTATTTTATTAAACTGTTCAACTTTTATTGTTTTTATATATTTTTACATTATTTAATAAAAAACTATGAAAAAATAATTCAATATTTATATATATAAATATATATTATTTTTTTTTTATTAAATATTTATATATAGTAACTATACATATATATATATATAAATATTTATATATATATATATATAATTTTTAGTAACAAAAAGTGAAACTAGATTTATATTCTAGATTCAATAGGCTAAATGCAAAGTAAAACATAAAAAAAAGTTTTCATTTTGATGATTAGAGCTTACATTCTTTTTGACAATATTCAATTTTTTGAGATGCACCAGTATGTGTGTTTGTGTGTGTTTGTATAAATAAGATTTGATCAATGCATATTTATTTTTGAAGGAAAATAAACCAAGTCTTTTATTTATATAGGACAATCTTAAATTGATAAAGCTCTTGATGCAGCAGTGATATTTTTAAAGAGCCATTCTGTTGAATGACAATCCAAAGAAACAAGGTGAAGTTTTACATTATAAAAAAAAAGAAAAGAAAAAGAATTAATGTGTTCCTCATCGGTGCAAATGAACCCTAAACCAAGACTTTCCATTGAGTGCTTTTAACTAATGGCATTGTACGGTTTATTTACTTCAGTGGTTTATTAAATGATTAGTCTCTGTGCAGTGCGTCAGTGACTAACACTGCTGGGAAATATCTGGGTGTGATTGTTGAGGATTGGAGAAACAGATATATCCACAACATACAGACCCACTGTGGACACGTGAAAATAATATTTGCACCATTTTCACACCCTCATAAATATTTTTCCCCTCACAAAGACTATATTGGTTTGATATCTTTTGTCTTTTTGTGACGTGTTTCTCCTCATCTTGTCCCAGCTGTTCGGTGGTTCCAGAGGCAGAAGAGGTTCGGGTTTCTCCGCGCTGCTCCGTCGTGGTTTGGTCCGCTCTCTAATCTTCTAATGACTCTAACAGACTCTGAGTTCTCTTTTCAGCTGCACACATCACGTCTTTCGTCTGGAGGCTGATCTGCGGATGCGTATCTATGCCAAGCATAAGGCAGACAGAGCCGCTTCAGTCTTGCCACTCTTTTGAACCTGTTCTGAGATTAAATCCAGATTGCTTGCAAAAGTTGAGTCATCGATCCCGATTCCACTTTGCATTGTGCAACTAACCGCTGAATGGCATGGGATCTCACACAGCTCCCTTTTATAACAATGATTCAAAGTCTTTGTCAGGTCAGGATGTCTACAGGAAATTTTTAATGTGTGTACACGGCCCAATTTATGGGTAGCTGACATGACATAGGCTTACTTTTGCAGTGTGACATGCTTTATGGCATCTAATATTGTTTTAAAAAGTTCTATTATTTTTTAGGATTATATCACACATTTTGATTTATGACCCCATAATATTATAGGCTGCTACACATAGAAAATGTGTACTTTAAAAATGACCATATATGCACTTACACTTTCTCCAGTTATATTTTCTAAACTAATCAAGACCTATATTATTATGAAAAATATCTATCTAAGGTTTTTTCTGGATTTATAACATCATAGAAATGTAGATTATACATACAATTCATACATTTAAACTTCATGAAAGGTTTAAAATATATATAGTTCATACACTCTCAGAAATCAAGATACAAAAGCTGTCACTGGGACGGTACCTTTTCAAAAGGTGCATATTTGTACCTAAAGGGTCCATTCCATTCATTAACCTTTTAATTGTTCTTATTAAACCAATCTTTGGTAGAATGACTTACTCATTGTCTTACATTAACCCCTTTTCTCTTCATATTCTGTTTTTGGACAAATTTCCTTTTAGAATTAGCTAATAATTCAAAATGTATTGTTCTATCAATGATGACAAGCTTTCCTGGCCCAGATGTAGCAAAACAGGCCCAAACCCTGATACTATCGTCGTCATGTTTCGCAGATGGGATAAAGTTCTTATGCTGGAATGCGGTCCTTTCTCCAAACATACTGTAATGATTCTCATTTAACCCAAAAAGTTCTATTTTGGTCTCATTGTTCCATTAAACCTTTTTTTTCCAATAGTCCTCTTTGTTTGTCCACATCATCTTTGATGGGCAGCATTGTTTTCTTTTTGGAGGTCATTGGCAACACCATTGTTGCTCAGTGTTCTGCTGATGGTGGACTCATGAACTTTAACATCACCTCATGGCCTCACAGACTTTTACACGCCTTGCTTTTAGAGTGATCTTTGTTGGTGGGCCACTTTTTGGGAGGGTAACAGTGGTCTTGAATGTCTTTCATTTGTACACAATCTGGCTGTATGTGGATTTGTGGAGTCCAAACCCTTTAGAACTGGTTTTGTGTATATATATTCCTCTTATTTGTTTGATTGGGTTCTCTTTGTCAACTGAAAATCTGATGGGTGATATTTACTCAGAAATACACTATTCTAAAGGGTTCACAAACTTTTGAGCACCACTGTATATACTGCATGGACACATTCATTAACTACCTTATGTATCATGTGTTTTTTCCTAGCATAGCTAATAACTTCCTCTCTTCCTTTTGACTTTCAGCGTAATAGTTTCCACATTAGCGTTTATAGCTTATGTATGCAGACGCATGCAACTAAACAGACATTGACACCAGCAGGGGCCCCTGTGTCAACTATCCTTTAGGGTGCACTGGTGGTGTCAAAGACAAACCCATGCAACAGCTGGAACCTGTTTTGATCCCATTCGTCCATTTTGGATATGACAGATCAGGAAGAGAAATCAGATTTGAAGAGGAACATAGGAAAATGAAGTGAGAGTCATCATATGGAATAGAAATTCATAGTCATTCATTCCTGTTTTGCCAGCAGAAACTTCCCGTTGGTTGCACTTCTCAACTGATGAGTTGTGACCCAAATCAGAAAGGGTTTGTTCTGATTGGTAAAAATAAAAAAACAATTCTAAACAGCAGGTTGCATGATATATTTATACTCGAAAACCTTCTCAACAAAACTACTCAAAGTTAAAAGAACAGAAAATCCACTACATTAGATGCAGATCCACGTGCGGTGAGCGAGAGGAAAAGAGCAAGAAGGACAGAATGTGAAGAGGGTAAATAGGAGGGTGTGGGTCACACAAGTGTGTCTGAGTTTTATGTGGACATTTGGCTGTGGCCTCAGATTTACTGGCCAGATCCTCTGACTCTGAGCTCAGCCCAGGGCAGATGGCCGGAGGGGATGATGAACAGGTCATCATCTGCATCCTCCACTGATCTGATGCCACTTCATCCTCTCCAGCTTTCCATTGAAGGAGCACACAGTGTCTCCAAGTCTCCTTATAGGTGACACATGGCTTAGGGGTCAGTGAGAAGTAATTCTCAAAATTCTGATATGGTATTTTGAAACCATAAAACTGATACTGTGAAAGAGTCATAGGGAATTTTAGACCTTATTCAGGGGTCTTGATGAGTATTCAGCAATATCCAACCAAACAAGTTATGAAATGTTATGAGTTATTACATGACTAACAGTGACCCAATGACTTAAAACAATTGGCGTGTCCAATGACTGGGAAAGCACATTTTTATAAAAATGTGCAGTTACTCTAAATGTTACTTCCAATAAAACATTGGAGCGCACAAGATCTATATACTTTATTACTGCGATAATATGGCAGTATTTTAATGTATGTGTTATTTATTAGTATGACTTCATTAGGTAATCATATGTAAATTGGGTAACACTTTATTTTAAGGACCAGTTCTCACTATTAACTAGTTGCTTATTAGTATGCATATTACTAGCACATTGGCCATTTATTAGTACTTATTTACTAGTACTTATTCCGTGTGACCAAATTTTATATCCCTTAATGTACCCCACACCTATAAACTTAATAAATAACTAACTAACTATTAATATGCAGCAAATTAGGTGTTTGTTGAGAGTAAAGTCTTAATTAGCAGTCATTATGTGTTATCATAAATGGTATGCCTAGTGCATATGCATTTTTTTGTATATTTAATAGACACTGAATTGTATATTGTATTATTGCTTCAGAGAATTGAATATATAGATTTAGATATAGATATATCTTTTTTAAATTAAATGTTAAATTATAAAATATTCTGAGATTCATAAATTATGAAGTTATCATTAGGCTATATTTATTTAATGCCTTTACTGAATAACATTTTTCTAATGCTTTATTATATGTAGATAGTTTTTAAAAAGTTCAATAAGTATTTAGAATTGTGCTGTAGGGAGATTTTTCAAAATATATGTTTAAAACAGAAAATATCATTTAAAAATATTATTTGTAAAGTTATTTGTATTTTTTGCATTAATAGTTATTCATAGTAGGTCATTTATTGTTATATGGATTATTACAAGCTGATGTGCTTCATACAACACATTTCTCTCCAAAATGTTCGTTTTTAGCAGTGAAAACCAGATTTATTGTCACGGTTGAATGGCATGTTATTTATACTTGAATTCTATCTAATTTGTGATGAGATTTTCAAAAGCCTTTCAAATAACCAGTAATGCAGGACGTCCAGCGGTGTGATAAAATCAGTGTGAAAGAGGCTTGAGACTGAAATCCTAATCACCCCTGTCCAAATGTACAGCTTATCTCTTCCGTCTCCAGAAAAGTGTGCCAGAAAATCCCAAAAGCCCAATCTGATTTAGGAGGAAGGAATTGTACCAATTCAACCCAGTCTTTCAATTTAGACACGAAAAGAAGAGAAAGTCAGGCGAATGTAGAATAACCGAAATAAATCAAGATAGAGAGAGAAGAAAACTAGGTCCTGATTTCAGTAACTAGCTGAACTCAAGCCAGCTCCTCCCTCCCCATTTTGGGTACCTCCGTTTGCACATTCAATGCTCTTCCATGCCTGTTACTCCGTACAAATAAACAAGCCTAATACGGATTTGGAAATGGTGTACGTGTGTGTATGTGTGTGTGTGTGTGTGTTGTGTGCGGTTGAGGTTACGGGTCACCAAATAAGTTTCTTGTTTCAAAAGAAACAAAAGTATGGTGGGTGGAAAGGAGGGGAATGTTTCCACCACGCAAAAAAAGCAGCATGAAGTCCGCCGAAAGACTATGAGAGAGAGGGAGCAGAGCCGCTTTTGTCGTATCCAGAATTCCCTATCTTTACCAGATGACACTGTATGGAAGCTTGCCAATGCCTGTATAGTTGCAGCCTCTCGTCTCCCAACTTTTTTTTTTTTCTCTCTCTCCCTCGTTTTTCTTGTTCCAACTGCATTTGGACCGCTCCAGACCGGGGGAAGTTCTTCTCCAATTGTCTCATTTGAAAAGGACGAAGAAATCAACCCCTCCCTCTCTCCTTTTCTTCCCTCCCTCCCTCCCTCTCTCTCTCCCTCTGTGTCCTTCTCTCCATCCCCTCCCCCCGTGACAGAGCACACCTGCCTGATCTTGGCTGCAGGCGTCCACACAGCGATCAGCCCTCGGCCTGCCGCGCTGCACATCGGCTCCAGCCCTCTTTGGATTTGCGGATCTTCGTCTGCAGCTCTACAAGCTCCTGTACGTGCAGGTAAGATCAGCTTTCCTCTTCCGAGTGATGAAAAGCAGGGATTTTGATTGAGAGAGCAGACTGACCATCTCTGGACGGTTTGCACTGATGAAATGTGGGTATAACCCTTTGAGAATCTGCGGTTTGGTGGTTTCTGCAGTTCATTAAAGCTTGGAGCAGAAATGAGGACTTTGCATGGGAAGTTTTCTGTGAATTTACTTCATTCAGGCATTTCCTAGATGAACTGATTTAAGAAATTGAGGGTGTCGATGATATAAATAAATGATTTTAAAGCCTCCTGTGTTTAATAGCTTTGCATGTGGAGTAAGGGTGCTTTCTGAGAAAAGCATCCTCTGCATTTCAAGCCAGAAAAAAGTGTATGTTCATGCAAACTGATTGCCGAGGTGATTTTCTTTGTTATTCAGTTGAAGAGGACAAGACCTTTTCTGACTTTTCCAAATTGTGACAAGTATCCCCGCTCTTTGAAACCCCTCCACAAAAACTCGCTGTTGTGAAAAAGCCATTAACTTTTCGAGTGCCCTTATTCTCTCTGCTCCGACTTTTCCATTCCAGTTTTTCTTTCTTTTGTGTGCGCCACTTGGCATTTAGAAAGAGTTCATGTAAGGCCTGAAAACACTAGAGGATAGAACTGTCTGGAGAGACGTTTCGTCCTTTGGCCTCGCTTTGCATCTGCTTGCCTCCACTCGTTCGAAGTCGCATCCTAAACTCTTTATCCATGGCGCCTTGAGCCATATCAGCCAAAGGATGAAAGGACTCTGGAGGAGAAACGATAGAGATGGAGAGAGTGAGAGCGTGGGACTGGTGTCTAATTAATCCTTTAATGATATAGCTTCCTTCCAATTGCAGGCAAGTCTGACAAGGCACTTCCTGGTAATCCCACCACAAAATTCCCAGCTAACTCAAAACATACAGTGGAAGGAGGGTGAGGAAGAGGCAGGCGAGGGTTAAGACGCATTCAACAGGGATTTTAGATGGGTTAATTGAGTCATGTATTTCTCTTTTGTTGGGGTTGGAGTTGAGGTTTGATTTGGGGTTGGGTTTTTGTCCTCTTTTGTATAGTTTACAGCTTTCACTAATTGCGAACAGAACTCACGTACACAGTTTGTACCATGACAGGAAACTCTCGTCCCTCTCTTCCTCCCTTCAAAGGCTGCGTCCTCAGGCCATGCAATAAGTATTCTTTGGAAGCCAAAGGTCTCCATTTGCTTCCAACTATTTGATGTTAGAAAGAGAGTGTCATTAAATGGTAGCCATGCTGGTCACTGCCTGGTTTTTCCTCTCCTTTTAACGTTTTGAGGAAAACACACTGGAGCTTTGGACCAGTTGCTTATGACAGATGGCCAGTTTTCGTGGAAAAAGGAAGTGAGACGATGAGTGTAAGAGTGCTTGAATGTAAATGTTATGGGCTCAAAACTTTATTCATTCATTTTTGGGTCAATATAATCAGCCGGCCTTCGGCGTATAATTGCTTACTCAACATCTGAATAACTTCTTGTGGCTTTCGGGTAGGTCCTTTTGAAGACAACCATGTTTGATGGGTTTCTGTGAGAAAGTCTAATTGTGCTCTGGCAGTGGCTTTGGGATTTGGTTTAGTGGTCTGGAACCAGCCTGACCGCACAGGGCAGAGTGGTTGAAGTCCTTGTATGCAAGTGCAGTCCAGGAGTGCAGTTTGTTGAGCTCAGTATTAAGTCCACATTTTTCTTAGGCTTTTGCACATTGGGTATTATATCTTTTTGTGCTTTTGTTTTGACACATGACTCATCGGAATGAGCAGATAATTACATTTCTGAAGCATTCTCTCAGTGTTTGGGGAATTTGGGATATTTTAGAGCTTTCAGTGGAAGAATGCTTTCATAAATTAAAGGCAGGTTTCGTGGTGCGATGATAAGACTATATGTTTTAAAATAAAGGGAGCACACATGTTTTAAATGTCCTGTAGCCTGTAAATACCTTTCTGTGAGTCATTGCTGAAAGGAGCAACAGGTCAATGAATGTGCGTGTGTGTGTGTGTATATGTGTGTGAACAGAAAAGAAAGTGTGATGAGTAAAGCTGCATTCTGTCAATATGCAATTTATACCATTTTAAAGAGTGTTTAATACCAAATGCCAGTAAAAATTTCTAGATTTAAGTATAAACTCATTTTCAATGCATTTTTTTTACCTTTTAAGTACATAAATATATAAATATATTGATTTTGGACTGTTTAGATATTCATACATTGCATATATCTAACTGCAGTAGATCATTCTAATTATACGTGCACATTTTCTACTATTACTTGTTAATAAACAGTAAGAGTTTGATCACATGACCTCATCTCCTGCCACACTATACCATAATCCACTTATAATTGACTTTGAATAAGTCAACCTTTCTCAGTCATAATTCAGTCTGAATGATACGATAAATAAACCACTTGTGGTGTGTGCCAGTCTTAAGATTCAATTCAAAATTAGTGTGTATGAGTACAATATATAAAATATTTATGTTAGGTGTGATGACAGTTAGATGTTATATTTTATATCAAAACAGGTCCCCATGTAACTCTAGAAAACTAGAGTTGCCAATCTTTTTATCTGCACAGACAAATCAGACCTGCTGTGACACAACCCAGACCTCAAGACCCTGAAAGACTAGAAGGTTGAGTGAAAAGAAAGGTAGAAAGAGAGGAAAAGTGGGAATTTTCCTGTCTCCTCTTAATCATTACAAGCCCACATTTATAAGACCAGAAACAGGCTAGTGCTGATTTTGGGTTCTGTGGAACACTTCAGTTGGATTGGTTGAGTGCCGGACCCACAGACGGAGAGAAATCAAAGACGAAGGCCTCTGTTACAACCTGGCAGAAGCTTGTAGTTATGCACAAAACTGTGTCTGTGAAAAATTTATTTCACTCAGTTCTGATAATCATTGTCACATTGAGACATATGACACTGGTCCAAGAGTTCCTGCTGAGAGGAACAGCATCCTTACTGTTAAATTGGTTTCCAACTGCTTTCCCTTTGATGTGATATTTTAAACAATGTATAAAACATAATGTACACTGTAGACAATTAATATGTGTATATATATATATATATATATATATATAGATTTTGTAAGTGTGACCTAGAAGCAATACCTCCCATTAAAACATATTGCATGTTCACACATTAATATTTGGGTGTTTTTAGTTAAAATGATACAGTTTTATGCTATAAAGTTATCGATTATTTAATTAAAAATGCATTTTTACTTCTGTTTTGTGTTTGGCAAATATGAACTTTGTACCCTGCCTGTTTTTTTCCCAACAAAGCCATGACACCATCAATCTGTCTTGTCTGTTTGCCTGGCTCTCATTGAAGCCTGTGGTTTGTTGACAGGACGCAACTCAAATGCAGCAACAGCTTCCCATGATCCCCCTGCAAACAAAATCGCTCATGGTGACAGCTTGTAATGCTCAGAGGGCTTTTCATACTGCTGACCAGCTCCTGAGGCTCTAAACTCCTACTGTGGCTTCATTCCTGCTGGGATTACATATAGAAAAAGAGGTTTGTGCGGCTCAACCGGTAGAGCGCAAGGTCATGGGTTCAATTCCCAGGAACGCACAAGCATAAAACTACCTTGGATGCACTGTAAATTTAGCAAATACTTAAATGTTAAAGGGCAGAGTGATACGACGGTGTGTTTGCTCAAAGCTTCTCATTGCCCACTGGGTCAAAAGTAATTAAAGGTGTCTGATGTGATGGATGTTGTATCCAGGCCTGAAAACGTAGTATTAAATTAAATGGCATGTCTAAATTGAGGGCGGTAAGTTGTTGTTTTGAAATGCCGTTGAATAAAACTACAATTTCTCATTGTTTTTCTTGAAACATGGGTACTGGTTGAGCTGAAGGAACCTCAGAAAATTGATTCAACATGCTCTCCCGTGATGCAGATCAACAGTGACGAGAAATTGGAGGTTTTTGGAGGAAATTCTGTTTTCATCTGAGACTTCTTAGTCTTTTGAGAAAGCTGGTATATCCATACTTTCTGTGCTTGTAGGTAATTGTGATTATCCAACAGAAGTCTTGTTACGCTTCCTCAGTGGAATATATCATGTTATATATGGACAATAGACGTGTTATATAGATGTGCACGGAGGTTGAATGCATCATTTACTTCTTTTGCTTGAGAAATTAAGAAAAATGATTTTCCAGAAGTTTGTCAAGGTCAAGCTTTGGGTTTCCAGAGTTTAACAGCAGTGGCACGGTGGTTATTCGCTGTCCAAGTGACGTGGCCGCCCGGAGGATTTGAGCTACTGTAATTATGCTGTATGTTGATTACATGGACCTGAGATGACCCTGAAAAGTCGAACTGAGCTCTGGGAGTTTCTGTACCTACTTTACAATTTCCTCGTCGTTCTGAGACATCCAGCTGCTCCTCAGACATATGTTTATGCATGGGCTCGGGCACAGCTTTGTGCACTCTTTCTGAGAGAGAAGACGGTTATTTTTTTTCTGAATGAGGGCATGAATGAGTTTGGTTATAAAGTTTAAACTCAAATCAGTTCTCACAGATGTAGTGTGCGTTGTCGTTATTTTAAAGCTATATGGCAGGGGTTTTCAAATTGGGGTCAACTATTCCAGATCTTTTATAGAGTTTAATATTAATACTGTTTAATTTTTTGTATATTCATGAAATTACCTTTTTTTTTTTAAATCTATTGACAACCCTTTTTTCAGCATAACAGCATGAAAACCTGCAGCAATAGTAACCAGAAACCTCTAAAATCCAATAAACACCTAAGTTTGACCTCTGCCTAGTTATCCCCCACATTGCTCAGTCACATTCATGAGCTCTATAGCTGTCGTTTGACTTTTAACCTCTCACCATCACAGGTCCTGAGATGCCACCCAGCATATCGCCTCTCACCTTTAACCCCTTCTCTTCTCCATTTTACCCTCCAGGCCTCCATCAGCAACATGAAATCGGCCTGTCTCTCCCTGCTTTTGGTGTCCGTATGCTGGGCTCTGCCCTTCCGTCAGTCCGGCTTCATGGACTTCATGATGGAGGACGAGCCAGGCTCAGGCTCTCCTATGCCTCCAGCTCGTAAACCACCTATTCAGACGCCTCCTCCAGTGCTACCTGAGGGACCTAATGGACCTTTCTGCCCCTTCCGGTGCCAGTGCCATCTGCGAGTGGCCCAGTGTTCTGATCTAGGTAATGACGCTTAACTAGAACGCTTGATAAAAGCTGTATAGGCCTATTTTTTAAAAGAATCACTGTCAGTTTTTCTGGCTGGATGTGAGCAATGATCAATGGCAATAATAAACTTGATGGCATTTGCCAGTAAAATTTCCAAGTATAACCACAGATTAATGGCACCTAGTGGCAAAAAATTAATTTGCAATTTCATTGAGAGAGTTTGAAAAGACCAAGTGGACAGACAAAATAATGTTTCATTTTGATGTCAACATGAAACTCGTTTCAATGATTCAGAGTTGACTCTTTCTTTTGAGAGACAATAACTTTGTTATTATGCAAGATATTAAATTTGCAGGATGTTTTCATTCACTGTGTTACACACTGCATGAAAGATAATTGGAAAAAAAAATCCATCAAGGGTCACTTTAAGTTTTTTTCATGATTCAATACTTCAAAATGTGCATAAAAACTGGGTGATGGAAACATAGCTATAGAGGGTTAATGTGGCTGCTGAGGCTTGAGTTGGACAGTTTGCTGCACAGAACTTCCTTGCAATGGTCCTATTTGTCAACTGAGTGACCTGCAAAACCTTCAAACTTTGAGCTGAAAAAGGCTTTGTCAAACCAACATCAAAGTTTGTCTTTATCTATAGTTTTTAATGGTGGTATAGGTAATATGTTTCATAGTCTTCCTTTCCATTTCCATTGTTTACACCTAACATCAATTATTTCTTGACATAAAACTGACCAAGGCCAAGCAGCCATGAACAAAACCTCTCTCTTTGTTTGATCTGCCCATTGTTGAGTCATCACTGAATTACTAATGTCACTGTTTCAAAACCACTTTAAATGTTTTCATATGCCGTTAACTGCCTTCACGCTCGTAGACGACTAGGCACTAACCTCCAGACGGCTGCCTCATTTTCCTAATTGAATCCCCAGGCGTGTGTTTGTTAATACAAAAAAAAGTTCTGTTCTTTTATAAGGTTACTTCCAAAAGATTGCAGCTTCTCTTCCTGTAAAACTGCCCTGTTTACTGGGTCACTGTGATCTTCACAGAAAAGAGAATTAGAAACAACGCATAGTTGACTGATCCTGATTAATTGGTTTTCTATTACTCTCATGTACTCTCAAGTTTACTTTCTTTGACAAAAGGTTCCCGTTCTACTGTTTCTAAAACATGTTTAGCATCAGATCCTCTGAAATATGTTGATAACACTTTATAGTAAAAGGACAATTTCTTCATATTAACTATTTGCATATTAGCATGTCTATTATTAACATACTGGCTGTTTATTAGTACTTATAAAACACATATTCTGCACAACCATAATTTAGGCTCCCTTAATCCTATTCAATACCTAAACATAACAACTACCTTATTAACTATTAATAAGCAGCAAATTATGAGTTCATTGAGGCAAAACGTTGTAGTTAATAGTGAGAATTGGTGTGATTATGTAATATTTATAGCATTGTACATTTAAAGAACATTGAGTGAACAAGGGTTAATAATAAAAATATAATAAATATACTAAATATACTGTAATGTAGTGTAACTAAGTTGCTTTAACATGTTTTCTCAGTTAGCCTAGTTCTTTATAAACAGGAAA
>JAUCMS010000079.1:7604415-7619093 GCA_032357445.1 Enteromius radiatus | reverse complement strand
AAATATACTGTAATGTAGTGTAACTAAGTTGCTTTAACATGTTTTCTCAGTTAGCCTAGTTCTTTATAAACAGGAAATTACTTAGAGGTCTGTTTGATAGACAGAATGTCTGTTTGGAAACAAATACTGTTGACCAGGCAAAACAGCAGTTCTCAGTAATTCTTTCGCAATGTTAGCACTCAAAAGTGGACAGGGAAACAACGAGAACGAAAATGGGACAGAGGACAAGGACAAATAAGAGAAGAGTGAATATTAGTGGCCTCCAGCGCTCATCTGCTCCGCAGGTCTTTTGGCACGAATCAGACCTGGGAAAGAATGGAGGGAGGGGGGGGATAGGTGTGCCGACAGGCCTGGTCTCCATCTAACTTCACCTCTTTTCAGTGAAATATGTGACCCAGTTTATACAGCTCTGCAGCTGCAGGGAAAACCGTCTGGAAATAGCGCCAGAACCCAAGAACAACTCAATGCAAATATGAATTTGTTTGTCTAGGAAAGTTTGATTGAGGGCCTGCTTGTGTTTTTACTTCATAACAACAGGCTGTAAGTGTGTGATACTCCCTTTTTTACGTACCATTTGGTACGAGGTTAGCATTTTTTGTGTTACAAGTGTAAAATATAAATGTTTTATAATGTTATGGACCATGGTGTAGTGTGATTTTTCATTATATGTTATATATTGTGGATTAAAAAACATAGTATGTTTTTACCAGTAGGAATGAGTTTAGCATCCATGAGCCTGTTAGTAATGGTTTTGTGTAATTCTCTGGTCTTGATTTTGATTCAGTTGCTGATTTCAGTGGCTAAATAGTATTATCTAACCACAGAGGACAATTTGTTTTATAGTAGTTTAATGTTTGTTCCATAAAAGTTGCCAGTGGACTTCACGTTCTGATTATCTGATTGCCGATTGCCAAACAATTGTAACTTGTTTACTAAAACAACTGACGTTTTCATTATGTTATTAGAGCATTTTGGATTATGTACTGATAATGCGCTCCATAATAAAATGCATTTTGACCTAAATAGATTGCCATGATTTTGGCCGAGATGCGTAGCCACTAGAAAACGAGACTAAACAGACAAACGAAAGGAACATATGTGAGACATCTCAGCAGTAGTGATACGTCCAACTGTGATCTCTGCGTCCTCTGTCCTGTGGTTATATAATTAACAGGGACATATTCTTAAACTGTTTATATGCATGCACTGATGAGGAAATCCACCGCAAAACAACACCAAACAATGTTTGTGCGAGGCTCTGCCTAAAAAGCTTTTAGATTTGCCAGAGCAGATATATTTATGTGCATGTACAGTATGTGTCATGCGTGTTTACCTCATGTTTCTTATGTTTGAAGCAAACACTATACAAAGTGGCCCCAAAAAGCTTTTGGACACTGATACACTTATTGGAGAAAAGGATATAAAATGAATTTGTTAAGGATGCTAATTTTCTGAGCAAACTTTGTGAAATGTTTTGTGTAGAAAAACATTTCAAACAAAGTGCATTTGTGCTGTTTTTATTCGAAATATGTGCCACATAGTATTTTTGTTATATAATGCAAACAAAAAAACTACTCAACTACTATCAACTACTGTTAAGGTTAGGTATGAGGTCTAAATATGGTCATACAGAATAAAGCATAAATATGTGCTTTATAAGTACTAATAAATATGCTTGTAATGTGCATGTTATTAGGCAGCTAGTTAATAGTCAGAAATAGTCCTTAAAAGAAATGTTACCATGTGTTTTGGTTTTTACTGTATATTCCATTAAATGTAAGCTGTGTCACACTGTCGGCCGATGTTGGCAAATTCATACTCCCTTGTGTGGAAATCTTATGTCAGCTTTTTAATTCAACCTTAAGAATCCTTCCAAAAAAAGCTGTGAGATATCTGGCATAAGAGTGGTCAATGATTATATTTCATAACTGAAACATTAAACTTATGCGAACCATCATCATAACTCTTCACTGTGTTGAACTTTAGAAATGGATTGGTCCAACTGCACATTCAGACTTTTTTCAGTCCAAGAAACCCTCCTGGTTTTGTAAGGAGTTGATTCATTGTTCTTTTTGATGCTGTTTTTAAAGTGCTTTATATATATATTATGTTATTTTAATTCAAATTATGAGATGAATAAAGATGAAGAGAAAAAAATTCTTAAGAGATGATAATATTTATATAAGATACCTGAAATAAAAAAAAAAGGTCCCTGTTTTGCCTTGGCTTTTAATAAAATTCTTCTAGTCATGGATGTAGAATAGCAGCTCATAAAAGTTAATAGAAACGTTCCAGAACCAAGACCACTCCAGAGTTCACATTCTTTCTGCAATTTAATGTTTTTCAGGAATGTAACTGCTCTTTTTACAGTTTACAGTTGTTGTTTTTTTGTTTTTTTTCGTATCTGTGTGTTGTGTTGGTGTTGGACCAGAATCCATACATCTACAGCTGATTTGATTTCAAAGTAGATTCTAGCCACAAAAGCCCAGATCTGCTCATATCCCGTTTCATCAGTGTCATTTTTCTTGCTGCTTGTGGTTTTGTGTGTCTCAGGTTTGAAGACTGTTCCAGAAAAAATTCCAGTTGATACCACTCTCCTGGATTTGCAGAACAACAAGATCACAGAGATCAGAGAAAACGACTTCAAAGGCCTAAAGGGTCTCCAAGTGAGATATTCAATTACTCACTCTTTCCCTTCTCCTCTCTCTTGCTTTTTCTTTAATTGCCTAAATTGGATCGTAGAAGCAATCACATTTCACAAATCCCATTTTAAATCCAAGTAACCCTCACGGGACAAATCCTATTTCAATTTGATATATACATTTTGGCATCAATTGGCGGCTTGCTGCTGATAACTGGAAGTGACAGCATGATGTTTTTGCTATGACCTTGAAAGCGTCAATTCAACACAGAGAACATAAAGTCCAAATGTCCAAATCAAAACCACTTGCGAGTTTCATTTCACATAAAAGAAGTGTAATTCTTATCCCAAAAACAAATGCTTGAGCAGCACTGAGAAACTCTCCAGAGAAAACACTCCAACGCTGTTTGTCTGCCAAATGTGGAATTGGGTGCTAGAACTATGCGCTGCAACCACAGTGATCTTTGAAGGCAAATATCTGTTCTAAGTTTTCGAAAACAGTACAAAAAAATTCTCTGGAGATATTCAGAAACACTTTGCAAAACAGAGCTTCAGGCAAGCTCATAATCCGGAATGTGAGATCCTCCGTGTTTGCAATTCATCATCTCCAGAAAACAGCTCTCAGTGTGAGAAATGTGTCATTCCCAGGTGCACAAGTGTAATGAGCGGATCCACTGTCCAGCCTCCTGAACTTTATTAAATATGCAGCCTCCCGTCGAGGGCCCTTTGCTGTTTCTCGCTTTCCAAGCTCAACATCCACATGGCGCCTGGATCCAAATGAAATCAGTTCAATTCGTGCACTGGAATTTAGTATGGATTATAGCAAGTAGCTAGTGGACTTTTTATAACTGAATGTCAGGAGTGAAAAGAACAACCTGGTCTCATAAAAATATGTACTTTTTGTTCAAAACGTGTGTCGTTTCGCCACAGTTCGCCAATGTCCACTGAGTGGCACTAAAACACAGGTTCAGTATGTGAACCCTGGCGTATTTTATTACATTGATATAGGGTATGTATTGCTGTGATTTTATTACATTACATATCCGGGGACTGTCGCTACTATTAATGCTCTTTCATGTTGGAAATATGCCCTACACCAAATCTAACCCTAAACGCAAACCTAATATAAAAAGGTATCTTTTAAATATACCAGCATATTAATATTGTTTTGAAGTCATAACATGATAATGTAATTAGGAGTTTTTACTGCCTCTAGTGTTCATTTCTTTTGGAAACTGCAGTGTTATGTACATATTTCATGTTTTACTAAAAAGTGCACCAAGGTACATTAATGCAATGAGACCAGGTAGAAAAAGAATATTACAGATTTTAACAACTTTAGGTTGACTAAGTAAAACTGCATTCAAACACTAATAACTAAAGAGTTACACCAAAAATTTGCATCTGCCATTACGTTTCTAAAGGAATGTCTTTTTTTGTTTTCAGACACTCATCCTGGTCAACAACAAGATCACCATCATTCATGCCAAGGCCCTTTCTTCTCTGATCAATTTGGAGAGACTCTACCTGTCCAAGAATCTCCTGAAGGATGTTCCTGCTAACATACCGAAAAGCCTGCAGGAGCTGCGCATTCACGAGAACCAGATTAACAAGATCAAGAAGTCCTCCTTTGCTGGCATGGCCAATGTCATCGTCATGGGTAGGGATGTTTGTCAGTGCTTTCACGAGTTCGCACTTCCTCATAATAGTAATAAAGCATGTTTGGTGTGCTGTCTGGGGGCGAGCCGAGGGCCCTAGTTGCATGAACCCTAGCAAGGGTAGGACTCGGGGACCGGCTCAAACCCTGCGTGCCCCCCGCGTAAGAAAGTGCGAGGCGAGACGGAGAAGGGGATGCTAGAACGAGATGCGGAAGGGAAGGAGATGGGCGTATTTATTGAGGATAAGTTTGGACTGGATTGGCTAATGAGATGATTAGAAAGTGAGCTCAACTGGGACTGATAATTCGTATGCGCTCCTCCCGAAATTTGTTTATCTCTAAATATCACTATTTGCTAGCTATTGCTAGCTATTAATAAGCAGCAAATTAGGAGTTTATTGATATAATAACACTTTGTGTGTTTTAAAGCTAAAGCCCAGTCACAATCATTTTATATTATTTTATTTAAATTATTATTAATTAATTTTTTTATTCTGCACTTAAAGAAAATGGTACGTTAATAATCACCATCAAATCAACAGTGTAACAATACTACGAAATGAATTTTTAACTCCCTGTCCCGTTCCAGAACTGGGCTCTAACCCCCTGAGTAGCTCTGGAGTTGATAATGGTGCCTTTGCTGATCTGAAGAGGGTTTCTTACATCCGAATTGCTGACACTAACATCACCTCCATTCCCAAAGGTACAGAATCATCTCTATTGTGAATAATGATGAGGCCTGTTTCAGTTCAGTGAATTGTGTCAATACAATATCATTGTGTTTTTATTAATCTAACTAAAAAAAAAAACAATGTTCAGGTCTGCCCAGCTCTCTTTTTGAACTTCACTTGGATGGAAACAAGATCACCAAAGTGACCGCAGACAGTCTGAAGGGCCTCAAGAACCTGTCCAAGTAAATGCGTCTTCCTTGTTAATACATTTGTAATTTGTTATGCAAACAAAAACGTTGATTTTCTTTCATGGCAGACTTGAGTCTGAACAGAGACATATTTAGCTGTCTGAACAGCTAAATATGTCTCTGTTATAGCTGAAAATCTGACTCAGAAGGGAAAGAGTTTGAAACAAAGGAAATTATAATTCAGATTTCATTAGGTTTGTTTTGAATTTGCATGAGAACGACCCTGTGAGACTCAAACACCATGACATCATAGCATGGACCGGTTTGCTTTGGATCGCACAGAGAAATTTGAACATTCATATTACAGAGATTTTCCAGCATACATGCCGAGACTGAATCACAGCTGAGATGTTATAAAAGAGTATTTAGTCAAATACAGACTGCTTTATGAGAACACTGGAAGATTGTCTCGCTAGCTGTCTCTTTATTCTGGTTTATATTCACAAATGTTGCTTTATTTAGCAAAACAGCACTGAGAATGTAGGATTATAATATTTTTAAACTTAGTTAGTTGTTAGTTTTAGTTTAGGTTTTGTAAAGTGTTTGTAGCAATAGGCACAAATGCATTGTAGGAGTCAAAATTAAATATTTGTCTTTTATGCCAAAAATCATTAGTATATATTAAGTACAACTCATGTTCTATGAATAGATTTTGTTAATTTCTTACCATAATAAATTGTAAGTTAGTAATAGTAGTAATATGCATTGCTAAGCACCCAGATTCCAAATATTGTCCTGTTCTAATTATTATTTATTCATGTTTCAGATTATATATACATCTCAGTTTCACAAAACTGACCCTTATAACAGGTTTTGTGGTCACATTTTGGTTTTAGTTTTTCAAGGCTGCCTTTTGGTTTTATTTATGTACAAGTAAACAACATTGGCAGTCTTAAAATACCTTCATTTAGCTATTTATTTATTTTGAGAAATTAATACTTTTATTATATAGGTATGATATATATGGTATTATATATAGGTAATGACACAAATATTGTCGCAAAATATTTCTGTTCCAAATTAATCTTGTCCTTTTTCATTTTCCTCAATGAAATATATTCAACAAAAAAAGAAGCTGTTTTCAGCATTGTTTATAATAAGGAATGTTTCTTTAGCTGCAAATCGGCATATTAGAATGATTTCTGATCATGTGACACTAAAGACTGGAGTAATGACTGCTAAAAATTCTGCTTCATCATCACAGTAATGAATTGCATTTTAAAATATAATACAATAAACAGTTATTTTAAATAGTAATACAATTTCACAATATTACAAATGAATACAGCCTTGGTGAGACTAAGAGACATCTTTTAAAACTTACAAAATTGGCTCTTATACCTTTGTTTGATGGTGTACGTTGTATAAAGAAAAACATTGATTTGAGGCCATTTTTGTATAATTTAGTTTGTTTCACTTGAGTTTTTGTTAATGCTAATAACACGATGTGTGTTTTCAGGCTGGGTCTGAGCCACAATGAGATCAGCGTGGTGGAGAACGGCTCTCTGGCTAACGTGCCTCACCTGAGGGAACTTCACCTGGACAGTAACATGCTGACTTCAGTCCCGTCTGGCCTGCCAGAACACAAATACATCCAGGTGAGAGATCTTGCACTAGTTAACACGCCATTTCCACACATTTTTAAGTCATAAATGGTCACGCTTTCGTTCAATCGATTCCAGGTGATCTACCTTCACTCCAACAAGATTGCTGCTGTGGGAACAGAGGACTTCTGCCCACCCGGCTATAATACAAAGAAGGCCATGTACTCAGGCATCAGCCTGTTCAGTAATCCAGTGCCCTATTGGGAGGTCCAGCCCATAACCTTCCGCTGCGTCTTCGACCGTTCGGCCATTCAACTGGGCAACTACAGAAAGAAATAAAGCGTCCAATCAGACGGCTTAGTCACTGTTTTCATCCCGCCCCTTCCTGTCTGGCCTAATCCTTTCAAGCACATAACTTAGTCTGAATGTCATATCTCAGTTAACCCCAAATAAACACCAATTCCATTTGCTACATGCAGATTAATGGACGGATATTTGAATAAACAAATGCATATCAGTATTGTATTGAACGTACATATTGTGTAAGTGCAGAGGAGAACAGAAATTGTATGATTTTGAAAAAAGAAAAGAAAAGAAAAATAAAGAAAGTAAAGCCATGACCACTTAGAATATCCAAAAGCGCACATCACCCAGATAATGAAATGATCTTTATTGAAGGTCACTCTGGATCTTCTGGACCTAAGCCATGTTCTTCTATGTTCTTCGCTGGCCTGCGGAGCGGGCAGCAAGGGGTTAACACACGTCAGCCAGTGCCATTAACAAGAGCTTGTATGCTAGAATGTATTCAGTTATTACTTTCCATGTAGCGCTAGTTCAGAATGTGCTAGTCTCTCGCAATCAATTGAAGTGGGAGAAAACAGGAAGTTGGGCTGCTCGAGATTCTCTTCGTCTCAGTTCGGATGCTTGGGTGGCATTTGTGTTCATTAGTTTCCTCAGATCCCCGTCTGCTCTCTGCCCAGGTGAACATAGCGCTTCGAGATGTAGAATAAACTTTGTTGTCATTGCGACGAACGCGATTCCCGAACCTATAAGCATGCTTTTTCTACTCTGGTGACCGCCGTGTTTATGTGCGAGCTTGTACATGTGTTTCTTTCCTTTATTTTGTGTTTTTTGATCGTCTGTGTTTCAGTCTGGAAGGATCTGGAGGGAGACGGCAGATATGGACACCTCCTGCTTTCATGAGAGTCATGAATGTCTCTTGTATAGACGCTGTATATAAATGCTGTATAAAGAATCCTATCAATGCTTTGAAGCACAAGCACTTACAGTAGTTTGGACTTTAATATATCGGCAATAAAGGTAATCCCTTTCTTCTCTCTCTCTCTTTCTCGCTCTATTGGCCAATTGAGGGCTCCGACACAGGTGTCTTGAACCAAATAAACAGTCAAATCTCTCACCATGTTTTCTGGGAACTTTCACTGGGTGGTTTACCGGGTTTGTTCGGGCACAGGGTTGGTTTTCAGGTAAATGAAACCGAATGAGGCCTCAAAATAACACACAGGACTTTCTATGATGGATGCTACAGTCGCAGAAGGTCTTCAAGAGCTACGGTAAAAATGTCACGTTTGGGTGTTAGCTCTGTGTCAAACAAAACTGTGTTTGTGGCATTTAGATGAATTATACAACCATTGCTCAGGTTGAAACTCTGAGCATAAAAAGTTAAAGCATTTAATTCAAGGAACAAAAGTTTTCAGGGCCTTTCATGTGGCTGTTTAATTGGCCAAAAGCACAAAATACACATTAAGTCATTTTAATTGTGCGGTTAATTGCATTTAATTCTACTGAGTTTTTTGTCTTGAACCGAAATATTATTCTTTCTGTTTTTAGTTTCACTGATACAGAAATAGAAGGTTTTTAAAATAATAGTTGCAATTGTGTCATCTCAGAGTCACCACTGCAGACAAATGCGGTTTCCCGCTTGACTATAAACAGACTTTATGGAAATTAAAAAATAGTCATGAGTCTGTTTAAACACAGGGATTAGCTTTTAGGATGTTAGTTAATACTAGCCTTTGTGGAGATGAAAAATATTATATAATTTCCTGATTTGATAATGATAAAGTCTCTAGGCAATATATGCATATGTATCAGGCACTTTAAAAGAAGCAAGACTATTTTTGGCAGAAAGTAAATTCTTAATGAAAATGAACTTTAAAAATGCATACTTTTATACAGTGTAGTTTTCAAAATCTATATACTGCTTTAATTTAGCAAAAGTGTTGTTAATTTTATTAATGTAGGCTATGTATCCCCCCCCCTTCTTTAATTTCAAAATATAGCCAGCAGGTTTTCTGTCGTTTCTCTCTGGTGCCCCCTTGTGGATTATTTTGTGCTGCACTATTTTGAGTTATTTTCAGTTTATACACATTTTACTGTCATACCAACTTGAATAATTAAGCTCCTCCTCCAGATTTCAACGGTGAAGTGCAGTGTGTGTGTGTGTGTGTGTGTGTGTAAGATGGAGGGGACACAGTGTGGGATTGTGTATGTGTAAATATATGAATGTGTGTATGTGTGTGCCAGAGAGCAAAGTGTGTGAGAGGTGGTATATTTAACAACTGCGGCAGTTTAAAGCATCTCTTCTTACTTGAGGGGAAAAGCCAATATCACCACACTACACTGGACAAGAGCTTTACAGAGTAGAGCGGAGGTGAGAGTAAAATAATAATAATAATAGAATGATTAAAGTGGACATTATTTACATGAATTAAAAAAAAAGCCAAATGGCATGTTTATCATTTATGTTGGGAAATGAAAAAAGTATAAATATCATCCACAATCATATGTCCACACAAAAAGACAGTGTTTTATATATGTATACAAACACACACACACAATTTACTGTGAAAGCCTTTTTCCTGCTTTTAATTTTTTTTATATAAGCAAACAAATAAAAAGATTATTGTGAAATAAAGTTTAAAAGCCACTTTATTAGTATATAAATGTTATAAAAGCAGCATTTAAAATAGTTATAAAAGTAAAAAAAAAAAGATTAATTGAAAAGCTGAGATTAAATAGATTAAAATTGTAACTTAAATGACAATATAAAAAAAAACATGCCTTGGAAACTAATTGCAATAAAGTTGAAGTGCTAAAACTGAAACCTTTTTAAAGTCATTAATAGAAGTTAATATGTTTACAAAAATACAATAGGAAAATGACAATAGCACAAAATATAAAATGAAAATATGTAAGTCACAATATTAAAAATACTATAATAGTATACAAATAATATAAAATAACTTTAATGCAAATTTAGATTGTGAGATATGAAGTTGTCAAAAACAGTGTTGTTATTGTTACTAAAATAAAGCTGAAATTAAATAAAATATAAATATGAGACTGAATTGCCTAAATACATTTGAAGTGCTAAAATTCCAAAAAACGTAAATAAATATACATTTTATTTAAAATAAAAAAGGTAAATAATAAAGGTGACAAAAGCACAATGTAACAATTTAAAATATAATAATTAAAGCCTATTCAAAATATTAATAAATTCTATGTAAAACATATTACATATTATTGTTTGTGGTCATATTCTATTCATATTAGAATTATATTCATATATATAGATATATAGATAGATAGATAGATAGATAGATAGATAGATAGATAAACATAACATTTGTCATGCATGTGTGTGTATTTATATACACACATACATGGTAAATATACACAGGACACACATATTATGTTAACAAAAATATTATATATATATAATTAATCAGGCTCAATTAGTTTATTCTACTGATAGCACCAAAAATAAGCCATTATTTTAGCTTTATGGGGTAATGCTAATTTAAAACACCTTCCTGTCACAATAAGAACTGATGCTCTGTGCGTCACACATGACAGATGTGACATCATTCTGAGATTGGGAGAGGTTTCTTCCTCAGAATAGCACAGAGCTGAAGTGTGAGCTTTGATCAGCTCTCGCTCTCACATGTCTCCACAGCATGTGTGTGTGAGCTATGACATCTTAACTAGCTTGCTGCTATTATATTAAGTGGATATACAGAGGTCTGAAATGACTCTCGCAGCCGTCCGTGGCACATGTGCTACCATGTGTGAGTGTGTGTTTGCCAATGTGAGGCTCAGCGCTGAGTCTGTTTGTGGCAGCACTGAGGTGTCTGAGGTGCATTTGTCCACCTCAGGATCACCCAACACTAAGACTATTTGTGTCCAAACCTAGTCTAAATGCCTCAAACTAATTAAGAGGAGAACTGAAGGCTGCAATTTTACAGCGTCAATATTTTGTTTTACAATAACATTTAGTAACACCAATTTTTTCTAAGAATCAAAAGTATAGGCTAATAAATGAATAATAAAATTGTAAATATCATATATACATTTGTATTATTTTTTTTAAATGTAATACTTATTAATAAATATTTTAATGTATTAATTCTTTCTTTGTTTATAAAAAAAAAAATAATAATAATAATTTTCCCAAACACTCACTCTGTTTTAAGCAATGCTGTTTATATATATATATATATATATATATATATATATAGATAGACAGATAGATAGTGCTGTCAAATGATTCATCACATTCAAAATAAATGTGTATATGTGCTCTGTGTATATTTATTATGTGTGTGTATGTGTATATATATAATGCACATAAACAGTATATATTGAAAGTATTTACATGTCTATATTTATATTCATATAATTTATGTTAATGATTTTTAAAACATATTTTTAATTTGCATTCACCTATATGTATAACTGAATTTAATATTTTATAATCTAATACTTCTAATTTGTTTTGAATTAATAACTCAAATCATACTGGAATCAAGATTTGAATTGATTCATGGAAACAGATTGAATATATCAACTGAATACTTTTTTTTTTTTTAAATCCTCACTGAATCATATAGCTAGATTCACAATGTTGTTTTTAAAACCATCACCAAATGTGACATTGGACTACAAAGCCAGTAATAACAGTATATTTTTTGAAGTTGTGATACATCACATGAAAGTTGAATAAATAAGCTTTGTATTGATTTATGTTTGTTAGAATATGACAATATCTGGCTGCGATACTATTTGAAAATCTGGAATATGAGTCTGCAAAAAACTCAATACACTGAGAAAATCACCTTAAAGTTCCAAATGAAGTTCTTAGCAATGCATATTACTAATCAAAAATTAAGTTTTAATATACTTATGGTTTACTAAATATCTTGATGGAATATGATATTTACTTATAATGATTTTTGGCATAATTTTGACCCATACAATGTATTTTTGGCTATTGCTGTAAATATACCCAAGCGACTAAAACTGGTCCAGGGTCACAAATATCGCCAAGGTGATGTGCTGTTTGTGAAAGCTATGATAACATTTTCTCAAATAGTAAACAGTTAACATCAATATCTGTTTATAGAAGTACTAAATAGTTCATCAAGCTGACTTGTTGACCGAGGTTCGTGAGCTCACTGTTTTGCTACTGTTTTACAGTAAACAAGCCATATTGAAAGGTTTTTTGGTGTTTTTCACTTGTTTTCTTCAGCTCTCTTTACTTTTTTAAAACACCAGTGTGAGTTGTGTATAACTAAATCAGTCTATTGCTGAACCATATGAAGTATTCCTCAGATGAAATGAATTGAGTATCATGAGTCAGCTCAATAATCATCTCACAGAAAACAAGATGAAACTCATTTTATTCAAGGGGAAAAAGGTTACTATTACTGTAGCAGCTTTTGCCAGGGAAAGTCATTTTAAAGTGGCAGATCAAGTAGAAATAGCAACTTAAGCTACGGAGAGGAAACATTATAAAGCTGTTGACAAGAATCAGCTTTCTGATTGATTTATAAACAGTTTCAGTTGAATTATTATTTAATCCTTGTCTGCAATCATGTTTTTCTCTCTCGAAAGCATCCAGGCCAGGGAAAAAATGAAGGTCGTAATTTATGAATTGACTGGAAACGTCTGGTCCAATCAGAAACCAAGACACAGACGCAGTTGTGGACTTTCCGTAGTTATGAAGACAGAGGGAATTTATTAGCTAATGTCACTGTAAACCCATATAGGTGAGATGAAAAGAGGAAATGAGAGAAATCCTCAAACACTTGGTAACTGCTGGACCTTTTCATGGAACTGGTGTGGAGAATCTTTCCAGTGATCTTCAGGAGGCTGAGGTTTTCATTTTCCGAGTGTGTCAATGTCCAGACAGGAAAGACAGTGAGAACACAGCTGGACTACAGCACACTCTTACAAAATGATGACATTAATGACATTACGCCAAGTTGGGCTGGAAATTACCAGGCTTGAGAACACATAGGCTTTATGGACAAATAAATACATTTATGGTCGATAATAGTGTTATTCAAAAGGTAATAATAGCATCATTTAAAAGGTTTCGACTCTAGTTTTCATATTTCAAGAGTTCGTACTTGCCGGTAATAGTTAAGATAAGCAAATTTTGTGGCAAACGTGTTTTGTAAATTAGTTTTTTAAATCATATATATATATTAAATTTCAGTTGCTTTTTAATGGAAGCCTATACACACAAAACATATAAAAACTGTATGCCTATTTCAAAACACATCACCATGTTGAAACTATGCATGCATGTTCATGACCCTAAATGAGGAAAAGTCACAAAATTAAAAAAAAAAAAAACAGACTTATTAGTATTTCAAATAGATTGAAAAAATAAATAATCATGCTCATTTTTACCATTTTTGGCTGACAAAGTATTTATTTGTATTGAAATGACTGGGAAAATGCAACTTTTTTGGCTTCAGAGGATAGTAAAAGACTAAAATAACGAGATATAACCAGCCAACATTGCCGAGATCAGTCTGAAAATAACCGTGCTGTCCCAAAGCTAATTACCATCAGTTAAGACTAGCAATGTAAAGCGTAATAAATGACTTGTGTTTGCTGTATGCAGTAAACAATCTATTTGTATCATCTAAAAAAGTGCTTCAGCAGTCGATTTATATAATTCAGCCTGCAGATAGCCTACCATTTGCACAACTGCAGACCTCACATACCTGCACGAGGTACAGCTGCACAGGTTTGCCCTGACCTGTCCCTGCTGCATAACTTCATCCATGAAGTCCCAACATGAGCTCAGCTCTATGTGCTTGCCCTGCAGGCCTAACAGATGAGTGGAGTGAGTGAGGGGTGAGCTGCAGGGGACGTGACAGATGACGAATGGGAGAAAGGTTATAATGCTGTTGGTATGGGACAGGTATGAGCACTAAAGCAGTCAGATTGATTCAGAGCAGTTTCAGACCACCTAGCGGCATCAGATCTGTGGCCTAGCAGTAAACGTACATGCTATAACAAGCCATGGTGATCGAGTATGTGCTTAGCGTTTGGTCTCTCAAATCTGTTTGTGATATGGTGATATGTTTAAATTATAAATGTTTACATTTATTATTATTTTATTAATTAATTAATTTTATTAACATTTTTTGTTTTTACGCTTTATACCAGGGGTGGCCGGTGTCCTGCAGAGCTCCAACCCTAATCAAACACTGAAGCAGCTAATCAAGGTCTTACTAGGTATACTTTAAATTGCCACTTTTTAATTTAATTTAATTTAATTTAATTCAATTCAATTCAATTCAATTCAATCTATTTAATCAACACTATCAGTAAACCTGACATTTAAATGATGATTATTGACTCTGCGATAAAATTCATTTATTTTAATTTAATTAAATTTTTTTTAAATTAACACTCTCAATGAACCTGACATTTAACTGGACATTCATCATTGACTTGGCTTGACTTTTTAATTAAATTTAATTTCTTTCATTTCATTTAAACACTTTTACAAACACACAAAATTTAATTTAATTTAATTTAATTTAATTTAATTTAATTTAATTTAATTTAATTTAATTTAATTTAATTTAATTT
>JAUCMS010000079.1:7586000-7602212 GCA_032357445.1 Enteromius radiatus | reverse complement strand
TCTCTGCTCTTCTCTTCTCTTCTCTTCTCTTCTCGTCTCTTCTCTTCTCTTCTCATCTCATCTCATCTCATCTCATCTCATCTCATCTCTCCTCTTCTCTCCTCTCCTCTTCTCCAGATTTGATTAGACCGAGTTGTGCAGCCATGTTTGCTCTTGGCTTCTTCCTGTTGGCTGGACTGCTATGTCAGAGTTTGGGTCAATACGATTACTATGACGAATACTACGTCCCGGCCTCACCACTGGAGGGAGTATCATCTCCTGGATGTGCCCAGGAGTGCGAATGTCCCCTCAACTTCCCCACAGCCATGTACTGCAATGAGCGCAAATTGAAGTTCATCCCTATCGTGCCAAGCGGCATCAAATACCTCTACCTGCAGAACAACTTAATTGAGGAGATCAAGACTGGCGTGTTCGACAACGCCACTGACCTTCGCTGGATCGTCCTGGACAACAACATCATCACCAGCGACAAGATCCAGGCCGGTACCATTGATAAACTGAGCAAACTGGAGAAGCTCTACTTCAGTGATAACAAGCTGACCAAACCCCCCGGTCCTCTTTCGAAGTCCCTGGATGAGTTGAGGTTGACCGGCAACCAGTTGAGCTCGTTCCCCGCTAACACCTTGTCCGGGATGGAAAACCTGACCACCATCCACTTGTCCAAGAACAAGCTGACCACCGAGAGCATCACAGGTGCCTTCAAGGGGCTGAAGTCCCTCGTTCTGCTGGATGTGAGCGAGAACAAGCTCAAGAAACTTCCCTCGGGAGTTCCGCCTTCGCTTTTGATGCTCTATGCCGATACTAACGAAATCGACAGCATCCCTAGCGGCTACCTGGCCAAGCTCCCGGTCCTGCAGTACCTGCGTGTCTCTCACAACAAGCTGGTGGACTCTGGTATCCCTGCAGGTGTGTTCAACGTATCTTCTCTGCTCGAGCTCGACCTGTCTTTTAACAAGCTGAAGTCCATCCCGGAAATCAACGAATCCCTCGAGCACCTGTACCTGCAAGTCAACGAGATAACCAGTAAGTCCCACTCCATTTTCCATCTGTTCAAGCTATAGATTTTCCATGGCTTTTACTCCATTTTCCACTTCTGTTTCTTCAGAGTTCGACCTGACGAATATCTGCAAGTTCAGCTCCCCGGTCAACTACTCTCGACTGAGGACACTGCGCTTGGATGGAAACAACCTTACACACAACAGTATGCCAGATGACACGGCTAATTGCCTACGCCAGGCCTCGGAGATCATCTTTGAATAGAGTCGCATCTCGCTAGTAGTTTATCAAACTAATTAAGGCTATTGCTCTTATTAGACACTCTGATTGACATATGCATGTCTTTACTCATGATTCCGGCAACCACATCTGGTTACATGCAATATTTTCTCTATAAACACATCTGTATGAAAACAAAAACTGGGCAGCAGTAGTCTGGGGTCTTTAAAATCTGGCACATAAATATCAGTCTTGTATGGTACTGTATAAAGAGTAGTAGATGAATTAGACAAGATATTCCCATCTGAAGAGAGACATATTTGTGCAAGTTGTGAATAGCCCATTGTGCACTCTATATGAAGCTGCACTATATGTCATCTAACCGCATGTTAAATACCTTATCAGTCAAAAATTGTAATCATGTTATTAATAAACCTGCCGGTAATGACATTAGATTGTTTAGAGTACAAGTTATGGAACATAACTATCGAATTGTATATAAAATGGCTAAATGTGCAGCAATGTTGAAAGATATCAAGAATTTAACTAACAATTTAAATGCACGCAAAACTGAAAAAAAAAAAAAGAAAAGAAAGGAAATGCTGGACACTGAATGAATTTGATGAGTTTTAGCTAACTGCTAAATAATTCTCACTTTTTTTGTTTGTTTATTATTTAACTGAGGAATTTCAGTGGCAAAATGTTGTATTAATAGCAAATTAGTATCAGCTTGAATTTCTGAACTCTGCCAACATTTATACCATATTTTATCTGCATGCAGTTCATCTTATTTTGTAACAGCGATTGTTTTCAATTCTATGGTAAACCACGTTGACATTTTTTATGTATTCAATATACCATTTCACATCATCACAATGTTAGTCAAATTATTGAACCGTATGATTACAGTAACTTTGGCAGACTGTTGTAGAAATTTTAAGTTCCCTGATTTGTTGTTTTATTTTGTTAAAAAACAAATGCCAAGGCAGTTTGTTCATCTTTATTTGAATAAACCATATTTCTTACATGTGTGGAGGGATACTGATGGTAGCAATCTTCAAAATGAAATTAATTAATAGAAATTAATAGATTAAAATTATAAACATTGTTCATATAATAAAATACATTTTACATCCAAATATTACATGAAAAGACATCATTGCATAAATATGAAGTCTTATGATTCATAAACCTAAGGTCATCAGTCTTTACTACACTGAAAGTAAACCCCAAATATTTCCCTCTACGCCATGTTTTATTATTATTATTATATCTTGGTTGTTGATCTTCCAGCTTGGAAATATGGATTTCCATTTCTCAGTCCTGCAGTCTGGGATGGAAAGAAACTTGTGGTATAAATCTGTTCTCCATCTTTCTCCTTTCTGGCCTCTCAGCCAAACTTATGGATGGACAAAGGGTTTGAGTTTTGCTCTGTCTGAAGCAGAGCCATGATGACAGCTTCCTGTAGGAAATGTGTGCTCTTGATGTCTCTAGCTGAAGTACAGGCTGTGGGTATAAATATAGTGATTGTAAGATGAAAAGGTTTTGTATGGAAGAGCTTGTATAAGGTGTTATTTTTGTGGAGCATCCGATAGCGGTGCAATGTAAGAAACTTTATAACAACATATCAAAACATCTTATAATAATTGTGATTTCTTTTTAAACAGTAAATCCCAGTCTGCAATTAAATTTCCAAACTTTTTAAACTATGTACTGAATTTGACAGCAAACTAGATGAAGTATGCAGTTGTGTGGAATAAATAGTACATGGCCAACTACATCTACAATTTTGACAATGTCCTTTGACTATGTTGCCCTGCCATAGCGAAAACCACAAAAAGATTCACTTAAGTGTTAAACAAGTACAATTCAGCCCTGCAGAACATACTTTCTTCTACTTACAACACTTAAACTTGAAAAGAGACACTCTAGTTCTAGTTCGATACTATTTTTAATTCAGCTTTTGGCCTCATGGTATAGCAAAGCATTCACTGGCTGCACATTTCAGAAGCTCAGTGGCTTGGCGGATGCAGAAGGTCACCCGGGTTCGCCTACTGTATCACGAATGCTAAGCAGTCTGACATCTGACATACTGTTTTTGCATACTGTGTAGCTGGGTTCCTTGCATATTCAGATGCAGAGCCAGTTTATTTGAGTTAACTATAAACATTCATTCCCGTCCTCAGCTCAGAACATACCTTGGATGAATCATAAAATAGCCCAACAGTTGGTCTGTTCTTTCCTTTTACCTCTTCCAACCATCTGCTCCTATCTCTATCCCAAACCACACCTTTATGGCAGGCACGTCAAAAGTTGCATTTAACATAACTACAGATCTTTCTGCACAAGTCTGAGCTAGCACTAAAATTGAGTGTTTTAATTAAAACAGTAGAGTTGCAGGCAGACAACCCCAGCATTCCAGAGGAATGGAGGGTCTGGGGTGACCATGGGATAGTTAGACAGAAAGACACTGTGGGAGTTTTTTTTTCTTTTGTCCATGTGTTAAAAGCAGATGATGGATAGTTCTGGCTTTTCGTTTGAAATATCTTTACCACATTATAGCAGCCTGAGCATTTAAGTTCACCACAAGCTGATTTTGCAGGACCAAACACACACACACACACACACACACACAAAACCTTTGATGTTGCTGACCAATGCTGATGATGAAATGCAGTTTTCTTTCTCCTCACAGTCTTTCGAGTTTATTCTGTGGAGCACAAAAGGGAGTTCACTTATAAGCATGGCATGAGAAATCATGAGTTTCTGGAGCATGGCAGACCTTGCTCCTTTTACTTCACTGCATGGATGATAGCAGGGTCTTGGTAAAATACATTGATTGTTGACTGGATAGAAGCAGATCTAAACGTGAGCTTGCAAGTGATTATAAGGGGCAGGGTTGGAGAAGTCCAAAAAAGAGAAGTCTCTTTATTTATTTCTTTGTCTAAGTTATGATAAGCTGAACATATGGTGAATTTCCATTGCTTTGTTTTGTGTTTCATCTGAGACATGATGACATTTTTATTTTCAAATGAGTTATTCCATAACCTAACCTAAGTGCATTGCTTGTACACTGTAATGTTGCTGTGACAAAAGTCAATGTTGCCGTGTCATATGTTTTTTGTGGGTGTGCTTGTCCGCTGTACAATTGAGGTATTGCTATAAAACCACAGTCTGTTATTCAGCATCTAGTAGACACTGGAGAGACTTGGTGGGGAATGAGGCCATTGTGATGCTTCTTAGCTTGTCCTCCTACAGCTGATCTCACCAGAGAGAGGACATGAAAGTTTCCTGTTGTTGTTCAGAATAGGATCATTGTGCTACACAATCATGTTATACTGTATGTGAGATCACAAAAAAGGTTTGAAAAGGTTCCCTGAGGGGATAAAATCTGTTTATTTGATACATGTGATATAGTCTGAACATTATAAACTTGATTTGTGTGCTACTGCACAGAGAAATGTTGGGATGACAAGTTAACATGAAATGGAAATTCACATCATTCAGATTGTTTTACTGAACCAGTTCATGAAAGAGTAGTTCAACAGAAATCATGAATCCTCTTTCATTTATTTTTTCCAGACAATAGCATCTTTCAACAGGATAAAGATTTGCTCCTTTTCAATTGAGCAATGGGACTTTAATCAGAGCCCTACCCAAAGACCTTCTGTATATACGACTTTCCTCTTCTCCATCTTGAAATGTCTAAAACAGGATCCAGATGTTGAAACAGATGTTGCCTGGTTACTACACACAGCTTTTTCATTCATTGTGAAGCTATGTGCAACTTAAGTAGAAAAGAGGGACCTGCTGGGATATGGTAAGAGTGCAGGATTAACTCTCTAACATCCCTGTACCTTTCACTGGTTTTTGCATTCCAGGTTAATTCTACCTTTCACGGGTTGGGACGAGTCTCCATCAGTGTAAAATGACAACCAATTTATGTGCATTACCTCAGGGGCGGCCTAGTTTAACAAGGTGTAAAAGAACCCCTCAAAGTCACGAAGGACGGAGATGAGATATGTCCATTAAAAAAAGATAGAGTTAAATGTCTCGAAGCCACCTGCAACTGTTTTGAGGGTGTCATATTTGCCAATGGCCCCCACCTCCCGAAGCTCCACAGACCCTCAATGCACAAAGAAAAATTTGCTTTGCTAGCAATAAATAACCAATGCATGCTTACTGAAAGACAACTCCACATGCATGTTTCAAACTTCCACACACCCCCTTATTCAAGCTCACCAGCTGATGTCAAAGGTTTGGCCTTGGGGAAGTTACACTACCAACAATAGTAATCTAATAAGGCTGTGTCTTTTGATGCATGTCCGGGCCAGAAAGAAAGTGGGAGAAACTGCAGATTGGACTCAAACTGGAGAGGAGAGCAGGCGGACCAAGAGATTGACTGCAACCCCAAAACCAGGACCAGACATTTCACCTGCACAAACCAAAATCAGCCCTCTGACTGAGATGAGCAGGTAACATTTTTATTTTTTTATGTTGTGGTGATGCAATAAGGTGGTGGGTGTAGAGGGTTCATGGTTTTTCTGTACTTGAGTACTGAGATATTTTAAACACCACTTCCTTCTATTTTTCTTTTACTCTTTCTTATACATTTTACTTTTCTGCTGCATGTGTTTGTATAAGATAATGAATTTTGTATTTTAAATTGTGATTGGAAAATAAATATCCAATCGTAATAGCTAGCAACAGGACCATGACCTTGTAAATGTAAATACTTGCATCTAATTAATAGCTTGTGTGATACAACACAAAAGTGTCAAAAAGCAGTAGTGTTAGACATTCACCATGGTATTTTTAATACCATGTATAGATCAGAATACTGTGGTATGGCCATAACACCTCTGTACCATGGTACCAGGACAGTTTGTTTTTGAAGGAAAGTTTTTGATTAAGCAGCAGAGGAGGTGTGTTATGATGCGCAATTAATTATTTAAAACTTTAATTAGTTTAACTTTTTATAAAGCTAGCATTAACATAAGCTCAAATATAAATTCTACTAAAGATAGTACTAATGCAGCTTTTTAATGTTGGCTAAAACAGTCAGATAATACAGCACATTTCTTTAAAGGGGTCTGTTCAAATCGAGTTTCTTAGAAGCATAAAGATGTGAAAATGGACATTTGGACGGCACACTAGCCACAGAGCTAGAGCCAAATATCCAACTGTGTGTAATTAACATAGCTGCCTGAGACACAATGCCCCAAACAGGAAATTAAACCTCTTTGAGAGCATGTGTTTTCTTTTAGGTGAAGAATAAAATTTGTGTTGACTATGTTGTCATTTCTCAGTCATAGTTTTCTTCCCCCTTCTGTGACGGATTTTATTCTTGTTGCATTTCATTTTGATTATCAACTTCTGTTCTTTTTCATAAAGACCTAGCATTCAAATATTGTTGATCAGTCTCAGAGGTCAAGAATTTAGGTACCTGGTGAGGTGTCATGAAAAGCAAAACAATTAGCATTAGCACTTAGCACTAATAATTAAGTAATTATTTGATCCCTGATTTGCTGCTCTCATGCAAGTCGGGACAGTCCACCAACCTGAAGACTGGGTGACTAGAAAATCCGGTCTGAAATCTGTAAGCCATGTCTAGTCTAACCGGTGCAGACATTAGAAAAGCTGGCACCTGCTATGATCTGGGGCTTTTGTTGCAGACTAGTCGTAAACACAACAGGGTAACAAGGTTTAGTCTTGTCTGATCTTGGTCTCAGAAACGTATAGTGTAACAAGTATTTTCCCTGTTTACTCTATTAGATGTATATAAATATTGCATAGTTTGTGTGCATGAATTGAAGCCATCATTGGAATAAACACATATCCAAGATACAGAGTATTTTAATTGGCTTAAACCTCCTACTAGCTAGATGTTAATTGCTGCCCTGAGAGTGACCTCTTGTCATGTCCTGTATTTCTGAGCCTAATGCACAGACTTATTCCGTGTTTAGAGCTCTTTTAGGTTCCTGTGAATAATAGGTTTTGAATTCTGTAATTGGATTAGGTTGGTGTTTGTACGCTCTGCCCTTTAGACCACTGGTTCTAACGCAGAGCAGCACCATTCTTGACACGAGACGCTGGATAATTGACTGGATTTCTAATGGTCGTAGATTTCAACTGGAGGAGCCCATTACAGGGGATTACAATGACAGAGTAAGTAGTTGTTGTCGTCAGCGGAATTGAGAGCAAGTAATTACACAACAAGATCAATGCTTGGCAGTCAAACAAAGACACCATATGTGGATACCTGTGCTTCAAATCAGCCTCTAAATCAAGACTAGTGCTCCCATGGGTACAGAAATTTCAGCACATTAATTTTGGCAGTTGTGTACATTAAATAACAATCATGTGCAGACTTTTCTCACTGTTCATTTTGCAGTTGTAAGCATCTCCAAAAATAAAGCAGATCAATTATCATTTACCAGTCAAGTTGAGAGGCAATGCAAAGATAGATGGATAGATAGATTCATCAGCTTGTCTGGTCTGATGAAGACATTTGTTTATTCTAAAGACAGGAGACAGGTGTTGTTTTGAGGGGTGATGAAGCAATATAGGCCTGTATTAACCTAATTACAACTGGGCCAAGGCCCGTGTCTTCTTTTGACCAACACGCTGGTTTAAGCATTGTCCATCCACTCAGGATTATGACTCTTGATCTCAAGAGGCTATGATTGGCTAAGGTTTTGTCCAGTATGTCTGTCTGTGAAGGGATCACGAGATGCCATTGACACTACAAATAGGGGCATGAAATGGCAAAGTAGCTCAGAGTTGAGGCATCTGAACCAACAGCAAGAGATACAGTAGCAGAACCCCAAGAAGTCAAAGGTAAGGCTCCAGCATTTGTGCAATGCTAATGTACAATTTGTATTTTTTGCCTGCTTCTTCCATACCAGAAGAAAGCTTTCAGAACTGCATACTGTGAGCTAGGAACCATTTTCTGCTTTGATCTCTATAGCTTTGTATTCAATTAATCTTGCAGAACTGCACAGTGATGAGTGTTCATTTATGGCAACAAAGTTTTCAGTTGTTTTTGGATGCATTTATCCACAGAACCGGTTCTGCAAAGCCAGTATGGATGTCATGATTTAAAAAGTTTTTCTTACTTTTAGAGATCTTAACAAGTGTAGCTGGCTTCACCTGATCTGTTCACTTTGTATCCAGGGCTTCTCTTTGATTCCCTCTGGTTTAGTGTGAGACTGAGAAAATTATCTCCAGACAAGTCACTTTGAACTCAGGACCAAAAATTGAAACCAGCTGAGACATATTTTTGCAAACATATTTGACAAAGCTCAAACTTTCATTTGACAGATAAGACATGTTTAAAAAGGTGTGGAATCGTCCATTTGAAATGGGAAAATTACAAACTAAACCAGCTGAACTGAACTCTGTGTAATCAGTCATCAGATGCCTAGTATGTGTCCAAACTGTAACATGACAGCCAGGTCTTTCAAAAAAAACCATGGTGTGCTCAACCCAATATCACAGCAATTTTACTAGGTATCTAATTTGTATGAATTCGTATGACCTGGCTTTCATACAAAAATGCAGGAATTCATACAAATGACCACATACGAAACCTACCCCTCACAGGGGGGTCATATGAAATCATACGTATTAGCCACCTAATAAAATATGTACAAATTGGTTGTGAGATAGCATTGCCATTTTTGGTATATCTTCTTGTATTCAGAAATAGGACATATGTGAACCCTCTCCCAGAGTCCTAGATGTAACTTCTGAATGGAGACTGCGTTAAAGTCAATTAAGGTTGACCTGGTAGCTTATTCTGAGTTTAAGAAGATTACTACTTAGAAGATGAAGACACAGGGAATAATCCTAACTAGAGGATGTTCCTAATTTTTTGCACATGAGTTTATCCATTTAGAGAGAACCTGAGGTGATGTTGGTGGATCTATGGATATTTTTTGCATGGAAGACAAACATTGTTCCAGGCCCTGAGACAACTCTTTGACTCTAAGAGTTATTCGGTTTCAATATTGTTAACAGCTGTTTTTGCTTCTTCTTCTCCTCTGTTTCTATCATTTTTCAGGTTAAATCTAACAATGGAGTGGCTCATGGTTTCATTTGTAGCCCTACTTCTGGCCAGCCAAATCCGCTCTGAAGAAATTCCATATGAGCACCTTATATCCCAAATCCAGGCATGTCCTAAAGAATGCCACTGTCCTCCAAGTTTCCCTAATGCTGTTTACTGTGACAATAAGGGTCTGAAACGCATTCCTGTCATCCCTCCCTACACATGGTATCTGTACCTCCAGAACAACCTGATTGATGTCCTGTCAGCTGATGCTCTGCGCAATGCTACACAACTAAGATGGATCAACCTAAACCGTAACAAAATCACAAGCGAAGGCCTGGAGGCAGATGCTCTAAAGGCTATGTCCAACCTTGTACACCTCTACATGGAGGACAATTTGCTTTCTTCCATTCCATCTCCTCTGCCTGCCAAGTTAGAGCAGTTACGGCTCTCCCGAAACAGAATCTCAAAGATCCCACCTGGTGTCTTCTCTGGAATGGACCATCTCACCTTGCTGGATCTGCAAGCCAACAAGCTACAGGATGATGCAGTAACTGAGGTCAGTCTGAAAGGCCTCAACAACTTGATCCAGATCAATTTAGCAAAGAATCAGCTAAATACAATGCCCATTGGCCTACCACCCACAACCACACAGATCTTCCTGGATGGCAACAACATTGAAAAGATTCCATCTGAATACTTTAAAGGTCTTCCCAAAGTGGTCTCTCTCAGGCTCAACCGCAATAAGCTGGCTAATGGAGGTATCCCAAAAAACGTGTTTAATCTTTCCAGCATTCTGGATCTACAGCTTTCTTACAACCAGCTCACAGAGATGCCCGTTATCTCTTCTGTCCTGGAGCACCTACATCTGGATCACAATAAGATCAAGAGTAAGTTCAAAATTTCAAAATTTCTGAACATGCACTATTGTACATATTGGCTTCCTTTGTAGTTTTGGTAAAATCCTTTGGTAATTAAAGACAGGTCACACTACGGTTGTATTCAAAGCATATGACTTCATGTCTACTATTAACTAAGCAATATAGTCAATACATGCTTGGTTATCTCTAAATACTTTATGGTGCCTTTGGGAACCCATCTGAAACCAGTTTCCTTAAGAAGCTTCTTCATAAGCAAAACACCACGTTATTGACTGTCATTTGAATAAGTTGACAGCAGGGACGCCATCGTAAGGCTCTGGCAAACTTAATTTTCCATGTTCTGCTCCATCTTGCATGCAGCCATGTCTGAAACCTAATGACAAAAATGATTATTTGCAAACATTGCGACATACACTTTACTTTATCAGTAAGAAGTATATTTTTTTCTTATCTCCATAGGTGTGAATGGCTCTGACATCTGTCCACCTGGTGCACTCGATGACTACCTTGATGAGAAGGCTCCACGTCTCCGTTACCTTCGCCTTGATGGTAATGAGATCAAACCCCCTATTCCACGAGACCTGATGATGTGTTTCCGTCTCCTCAGGGCTGTTGTCATATAAAGATGCCACACCATCTAGACACTCCTGTCCATCTCATTTACCAGATCTGAAACTAAAATACTTGAAAAGGGTCCAAAAAGGACTACTTAAATGCAAAGTCAGAAAATAAATATTAAAACTGCACACTGCTGAAAAGACTAGTTAAGACTAGAATGAATTTCAACGCTGGTCCAGTTTCACTTATGCTGGTCTAGTTCTGGACTAGCTAGTGAAACTAATCTAATAAAGCTTTTGACCAAGAAAGCCCTGCTAAATAAGCTAGTTAAGATTGCTGGCGGGGATTCCAGTATCCAAAATATGACGTATTCAGACGGTCTCCTTTTTTTTGGTCTTTTCAGCAGGGTAGAAATTCACAAGACTGGTTCACATTTGCATTTATAGATGGTTTGTCATGACTGTATTGTAAAGCCACTGTGCCTTTCTTCATTTCATACATATGAAAAACTAGCAGGCCCGCTTTGTGAGAAACACCATTATCTGTTAAATGTTCTCTATAATAAAGAGAGCTCCAAAACAATTTCCTAATTTGCAAGTAATGCAATTTCCCCATCCTATGCAAAAGCGAAAAATATTTCGCAGTAGGTGTAGTATTACTCAAAAACTGTTTTACCTCACCACACCATTCTGGAGTGTATTTGGACGGAAGAGTTGTGATCTGATGGAGCCAAATGTTTGGTAGTGAACCGAGTACATAGGGTGTTTTGTTTGACTTTGTTGAATGCATGGATACTCTTAGTAACAACAGCACCAAGAGACAATTGACTTTAAATTGTTTCTTGTTATAGCTGTACTGACATGTAATATTTTTTAAAAAAGCAAATTTATTTCTACTTTTTAATATCTCTTTAGATCTTTATACAGTCAATATTTCAATATTCAATCAGTATTAAGTGTGACATTAATATTGAAAGAAGCAGCCCCTTTGAACAGAAAGATGTACTGAGAGCTGTTTTATTAATTAGTGCATAAATATAGTTCCAATTTAGCAGATGACAACGGTACTACCAGTGAACCTTCTAGACTGTATTTTTCTCTAGAGTATACAATTAATGTGAATATTCTTTTTCAACGCACAAATGTGATTATTATTTTTCATGTTTTCATTTACCACTGCAAACTGTGAGAACCATTAGAATTGTCAGAGGGGAAATATAAGATTAGATTGACTTTTGTTTGGTGTTCTTGATTAAACTGGTTTCAATCGTCTCTGCATTGTCACTGATTCATTTGTCAAAATAGAGCAGCCAAGCAGGTAACCTCCTTATAAAGGAATGGTTATTTATCTTTTGTTAGGTAGTTAGGTAAATCAGCTACACTTCAATCAGGTACACTTGCCCATAGTTTTTCAGATAGCTGTCCCAATTTGTTCTGTATCTTCATGTGTTTCCAGACAGACTGGATGATGATCAGATCTCTGTGTGGAGCACTGGCTGTTGTCAGACTCCTTGTGCAGACAATAATCTATCTGCATTATTACAACTAATGACAAAAATAATGTTTGGAAATGTGAACTGATATTTCCAACTGACACGCCACCGCAAAAGATAGGAATAACCGACCATTTTTTGTTGGTGAAAATATTAGTGGCTTAAGACTTTTGCACAGTACTGTATATCCACAAGCAATGTTTTCTTCTACAATAATGTAACTTGTGAATACACTTGTGATTTATTTGAATTACCACTCAGTTTTTGCTAAACTTTCAGTTCCTGCAAAAGCAATTCCCGTCTATTAAGGCGGTTTGTTTAATATTTTCAGATGTATTGCAAAACTTCTTATGAGAATGTGGTGTATGAGAAACACTGCCAGCACATCTTTATGGTCCAAGAGCTTTGTGGTTACAAAAACCTTTTAAAACAAAACAGTGTGCAACTAAAGACTCTAGAACACTTTCTTTTAAATATTTATACACATCGAGAAAGAGAGTGAGTGTACAGTACCTGAGTATCAGTTGAAAAAATAGCTTAATTTATTCTGCAGTGCCTGATGCATATATTTTGGTTGCATCAGTTATGCTGACTTTAGACATACTGACCGTATTGCATTAAGTCCTCCACCACACAGTGCAGGCTTGTGCAGCTTAAATTGATCGTCCAACTAAATGGATTTCCTTGGCACTCTCCAGTGGGTTTTGCATGGATGTTGATGCAATGCATGGTCCAGCTATGGAACTTTCTGGTGCATTTGGTGTCCCTTTTAAATATAATATAAAAATAGGCTATTTATTAATAATTAAATAAACAGCTGCACATTACATTTAATTAAACATGGCAGATAGTAGCACATAATATAAATCTGTTTGCACACTCATAAATGTCACATATAATTAAACGAAGTGAGATTGGTGGTTAGTAAAACTGCCAGGGACACGTAAACATGTCAGTGAGACTGAAACAAAATGCAGTATGTGTCAGATGTTATTTAAAAATCTGAATTGCTTGACAGTCCCAGTCCTTAACAGACTAATTCTGGATTTTTATTTCATGTGACTCAGCAGATATTTGACTACTCACAGAGTCACAGAGAAAGAGAATTAGTATGGAAAAACAGACTGAGGCCTGTAAAAACATCCCACCGAACATGAAGCAGACACTTGTACAGCACTTCCTGATAGGTTTTCTGAAGTGCATCTCTGCACAGAGAAACTGAGCACAGTTGTAGAGTTTTAGCACCAAATCCTGGCGCCGTGCAGAATGGAGGCCTTTTCTGCACTAACAGAGGAGCCTCACAGAGGGCCCATTGTGCACCGGGGTCCGGCAGATCCCTACATGAAAGCAGAGTATCCCTCACGCTCACCTCAGGAAAAGGAAGACAAATATCTCATACTTAGGACTGAATAACTCATGTGTCTCTTCAGGAAACAAAAAAGAAAGATGGTTTTAAGGGATTAAAGGATTTTCGCAGCTGGGGGTCTGTCAGTGTGCAAATTGTGTGTCTGTTACGTGTGTGTGTGTGTGTGAGATGCAGTGTGGAATGGGGTGGGCGCTGCTGTAGATGCGACCAAAACTCGATTTCTCTCGTTTCTTAGTCTCACTTCTTACCTTCACACATTCGGACAGGTAGGGCACACGGGTCTGGGAGTGTGTGCACACGTACACGTCACACACACACCCAGAAGCATCCACACACAAGATACACAGTGACCCGTTGCCATTGGCCAGGCCCACCAACCCTCTGCCTGTCCGAGCTGAAGAACAGGACCATTTGGGAAAGGAGGAGAAAGAGGTAAGGGTTCTACTGTATGTTCTTCTAAATGCTGTTGCTGTGCTTTATAGCAGGGACTGGACCTAAGGGTTTTTTTGGGGTCCCTTCTGCTCCTTAGTCTTAGTGGTACGTGGCCAAAGAGGCTAGGCTAAAAAAAAAAGCTAAAATGCAATTCACTGGCTGTAATGAGGTTTAAATTTTTTATTTATTTTTATGTTTAGTTTTAGTTTTTACACACCATAATCTTGTAGTTCTTGTAATGATAATGCTCATTTGCTAAGTTAAAATAGTCCAAGTGCACAAGACTGACTTTACTAAGGTTATCATTTTTTATTCATTCTTTTATTTTTGTTTGTGGATTTCTGGCTTGATTATATAATACTTCCATCATCTTCATGAATTTTCTTGCAATAATGACAGTATTGATGAAACTTAAGTGGATTAACAGGAGATCTGTGTGTGATGGTAGACATTTATGTGTGTTATTGGTCAGTTTACTATTACTTGGTTTGTGGGGTCTGATATTTTAAAGCTTTTTAATAGATTTTTAAGCTTGACCAATAAAAGTTATATGACTATTCACTGAAAATGTGATAGAAGAGCTGTAAATACTGCTACAGACAATACATATTTGGTCATTGGAAATGTGTTCAAGTCAAGGGCCATATAGTTATAACAGTAAATCACCAAATAGATGGAATTTAACAGATATTCATGTAATATGTGTGTGTAATTAAGCTACAGTGTGTGTATATATTTATGCAATTTGACTTATTGGAGATAAATAAGTCGTAAATTTGTCAATATTGGCAGAACCACTAGTGAAGAAGGAACTGTAAAATCAATGAGTATGTGGAATGATCGGGTAGAGCCAAAAACAACATTGGGATAGCTAGTTCTCACACACACATACTCACACGAGGTCTATGCACTGCAAACACTGTTGAGAGTGTGTAAAAGCCATGCTCTGTGTGCAGTATAGTCCCTCTTTCAGCATTTCCCAGGTGAAGCTGTCAGGCACTGGTACACTGAAGCTTCACTGTAAGACAATTTTTCTTTCATAGATACGGACTGAAATAGTTTGCGACTCTTATCGTTATCGCCAATATATAATATCTGTTCATGATGTGATGTGATGGCATGTGTTGATTGGCTGTCAAAAACCCACAGGGAACTGATTCATGTCTAAAAACACAGTGGTTTCTAGAGTGCAGCTGTGCCCCAAAATAGCCTTTCATGGAGAGTTACTTGGTGTGTATGAAAGAGAGAGATAGAGGGAGATCGTAAGTCATTGCCATGCTGTCCACAAACCTCGGTGGAATTTCGAACTTGAGTGTAGAGTCAGACACTCATAAAGGGGCTCTGTCAGAGTTCTCCCTCTTTTTTTCTCTCCATCTCACCCCGAGGACCAGAACTTGGTCTGCCCATCAAGTACACCCTGCTCTTCCTCCACTTCAGCTGGTCATTGCTATATATCATACATATATCTTACATTAGCTCAAATTCTAATGAAGATAACAGTGGAGAAAAAACAGCATTATGGGTTTGACAAAATATGAGAAGGAAATATGGACTTAGTTATTAAGAATATATGATTAGGACCATGTGGAATCTAATCCCAGACTTTTATCCAATCAGCAGAATTTCCAACCAAAATCAGCACAGAAAATTTAAAACTTCTGCAGATTTCCTCTGGGTCAGATAATGACAATGTGAAAATTATGTATTATTCTCTTTCAATATGAATGGGTTTGTAATAGATAATTAACCCACACTCTTAAAAATAAAAGAGGGGTTTGCAGCAGTCCCATAAAAGCCCCAACTTTTTTGTGAACAGTTCCTTTACAAAACATTTTTTTTTTCTTATAGCGAAGAATATTCAGTTATCTAAATGAACCTTTTGTGCAAATTTAAATGTTCCATGGATGTTAAAGGTTCTTCATGGAACCATATAGAACATTAGAATAAACCTAAAGAATGCAAACTTTTATCTAACACGCTATATTGAAAAAAATGTTATACTGTTTAAAAAGAAACCTGATGTCAGGAATCTCACCTGTGACCTTTCAACTTTAATGCACAAAGCAGTCATTGAGTGCATTCAAGATGGCTGTTGGGTTAGGTGATGACTTCTTGGCTCTTCCACGTGAGTTAAAGACTTTATGGGCCGGTTTCCCGGACAGGAATTAGATTAAGCCAGGACTAGACCTTTGCTAATTTAGGACATTTAAGAATTTTT
>JAUCMS010000079.1:7570716-7585900 GCA_032357445.1 Enteromius radiatus | reverse complement strand
TTTTCCAGTTTAGACAGCTCTTAACATTTATTTTAATCTAGGACTAGTCTTAAACCCTGTTCGGGAAACCAGCCCTAGAGGTTAGTATTACTGGCTGTCTAAATCCTAGTAATGAACACTGAGTTATACAACCTTAAGAATTTGTGTCCCGTAGAAACATCTTTATACTTAGAACCATGAAGAGTCTATGCAAGGAAGGTAACGGTAGACTACTGATTGGAATTTTGCATTTTTATGTACCTCAAAATTACATTTGTATGTGTGTGTGTGTATCTATATATATGTGTGTGTGTGTGTTTTAATCACAAATATAATAGATTTTTTTAAGGTTTATGGACTGAATTGGTGAAAATAAAGCGTGAAAAGGTCTATAGCCTACTATGGACTCATGTGCCAATTGTTCGCCCTTATTAAGATGGTGGCTTAGTACAAATATGCCGCTATAATGTCACTTGATACATTGTGGACTGATTATGTTGCTATATCCAACGAGCCATTCATGTTCTTGGTTTACTAACTCTTTTGCATTAACATTTTAAAATCTCACCAGACATTAATCCATCTGATTCTGTGTCTAGCAGGAAGATGGTAACGCTGAGGTTGATGTGGGGACTCCTGGTCCTGTGTGTGGTGGCAGCCTCTCCCCGCAGATACGTCCGACAAGCTGATCCAGATAACTACGACAACAACAATGTGGATTTAGAGCGGAATGTGGATAGCGATGATGTCTATGACTATTACGATGGAATTGATGAACCACAGGTGGGAGAATCATTTACGAATTTCAGGGAGACCCCATTTTTGCAGCTTTACTATCCATAAATGAGTATTGCATTAGCACATGAACTCTTTCATGCCAAACAAGCAAGTAACAGTACTGTTTTCCAATATATGTCTGATCTAAGTGTTTCGAATCAAGCCTTATTCATATTTGGACCTCGACTGCTGATTCCTCTCTCTGCATATTCATTAGTTTCCTCCAGTCTGTTTAGATGGCTAATGTTCAAGCATTGGATTCAGTTCTAATTGTCATGCAGGAATGTATTTCTGCAGTTTTGCTTCTGGGTGTTTGACAACTTTTCATTTGGTCTGCTGATCCAAATGTTCCCGGGGATAATAGTATTCAGCTATGTCAGTTTTGGTTTATGATTTGCATTTAGAAACTGGTTTTAACCCAGCTGCTGTGCTTCAGGGTCGGTCATTGAGGGCATGTGGGCCTGTATTTACTCATCCTCTATGATCTCAGATTAGTGTTCGGCTGTGCATACTAATTTTCATCCCTTCTCTCTGAAGTGAAACTTCATAAGAGCCACCATTTTCAGTAAAAATCCTTTTTATGATACAAAGCTGTCAGTGACATACTTTATCATTTGCATTCAAAGGTTAGTTTTTGTTCTTGTACTTTGTTCAAAGAACTGCTTGTGGACATACCAGTGCAGCCAAGTTCAGTGTGTCAGACTGATTTATCATTCTTTTTTTTAATGTAACAAATACTTTTCTTGGACATATCATCTGTATGATGGACAGACCAGATGTTGTTGAATGTAAGATGTTCTCAACTGAATTTTCCACTGGCACAACCTTCTGGAATGAGAGGCAGACACTGGCATTTTTTTACTGTACTGAATAATCAATAGTTGTACAGCCATAGTCATATTTGTACTTATAGATGTTTTCACTTGAGTGGCATTTTTTTGGCTGGATGCACAATAACATCATCAGTGGTAGCGCAAAGCCACACTGAAAATATTTAAAGGAATGTTTTATTTAAGAACATTAATTTGGGAATGTTTCACTTAATGTTGTACATCTTCACATCCTTGATTCAATGAAATGTTGTGCACTGAGGTTTGATGGCCTGAAGTTAAGCTGTGGGTATGACTAAATGTATTTAGTAAAACAATGAGACAACAACAACCAGTTCATCATCTTCAGCATGGAAAAAAAGTTGGGCTCAAACTATGTTTGACTGGCACAAACCAAGACGGGATTTAGAAGAATTATTTTGAAGCCAAGAGACTTAACATGATCCTGATGTGAATGTAGTTAAACCCACAATCAAAAGCACACTTGTGAGTTACAACACATTTTCCTTGTGTAAGGCTCTTCATTTTCAGCTCTTCAGGATATTATGAATGTTTCATGAAGTGTGGGAATGTTTGTTGTTTCTCACCATCTAGATAGTTTTTATTATTATTAATATTATTATAAAGAAATGTGTTTTCAGATGTGTTAAGAGTAACTGTTTCAGAAATCTTAATCTACAATTTTGCGTAACTGAGTACACGTTGAGACCATTTTTGAGTACAATTACAAGTTGAAGTTGCTTGTACATGTAAAAGTGCTTGTAGGTTCCTAAGGCACATGTCTGTGTAAATGCATGTATGAACAGGGATATATAATGTGTGCAGGTGTCTTTATACTACTCTCCCTAGAGTGACTGCTGTTGTGAATCTTGGCCTCTAATGGATAGACTTATAATACTCAGTAAACCTGTTTTGAGGATTCTGAAAAAGCAAGGCTATGGCAGCCTTGAAAGTATGTGTGTAGTGTGTCGTTGCAATATAATCTATCTACTAAATCTTTAGTAATTTCCCGTCATGATGAAATAAAACCTTTCAGTTTAACTTTCAAACTTTACATTTATGTACATTACTTTATAAAATAACAACAAGGAACAAAATGCTGACAGGCTTGTGAGTCAGAGGCCTGGCTGCTGTAGAATAAATTTTGGTAGAGGTTCCAGAAAGCTCTCATGCATCCTGGGATCTGAGTCACTAGCACTGTTTATTGCTTTACACATTGTTGATTCTTCTTTTAACAACCCCTTTAGCCTTGCGTGTTTGGCTAGGTTTTTTTATGAAAATCTAGTATTCTAAGCAAGGTCTCTCACAGGTCTGTTGTTTTATATATATATAGAGAGAGAGAGAGAGAGAGAGAGAGAGAGAGAGAGAGAGAGAGATTTTGACCATGCAGTGCATTTGAATAAAATAAAATCATTTTGTAAGACATCTGAGAAACATCTCTGGAGTTAATTCAACACTCTGGAAAGAAGACATGGAGAAATATGTATTTTTCTGCTACCATGTATGTCTTGGTTCCACAAGGACCATTTCTGGAGAATTGCAGCTGCTTGCAGATGAGACTGTGAATGGTTTCACAGCTCCCCACTCTGGATTGTAGTGGAATCGAATACAAAAAAAGCTGATAGTCATCATATGAACATTTGCAGAGTAAAAAAAAACAAAAAAGGATTGTTTTTCAAAATCAGCATATCAATATGATCAATAATTTCTCTCACACCTTACAACAATTAGCAATTGTAAGGAAAAGGATGACTTTGAAAGCTTTGAATGCATAGGGTGATGCACAATAAAAGCCTACTCTTTCAATGGGACAGCCATTTGCTGAGTCACACCTTTTACTGAGCCTCAAAACTTTCTGTTACAATCACTTGTGTTACTGTGTCTGCAATTTTTAAAATGATATGTGGTGGGAATCAGTTCAGTATAGCTCAAGGGTGTTCAGTCCCACTTGTCAAGGGCAAATACCCTGCAGATTTTAGTACCAATCTGCCCCAACAAATCTACCTTGAACTTTGTAGTCATCCTCCAGACTTTGATTAGCTGGGTCAGTTGTGTTTAATCAGGGAAGGAGCTAAACCCATATTACAGTGTTTCTTCCAGGAGCAGCACTGGATACCTTAACACACTGAGATAATTATGTTCTACAAGTCTAAAAAAGTCTTGTTAGAGTTTGTAACAACAAAAATTAGTATAGTGTACTGACCTAAATACTTCTTGCAGATAGAGATTGGCACCTTGAGTCCTGATGAGGACATTGATCCTTCACATCATGCTTCATTGGAGGAAGAAGAAGAGGAGGAGGTGGAGCATGTGGAACATGAAGAACGGAGGACAGTTGAGGGGAGAAAGGACAAGGAATTTCCAATAAAGCCTCAGCTTATTCCATCAGGCTCTGGGGAGTCTGGGACTCTGATGGGCCCTAGTGCACAAGGAGGTCTGTACTAAGCATGGACAAATGTTACTAATTGTCATAACCAGCCTGTCAACCATTTCATCATGCTGTCATTCCATTTAACTGGCAATTTGATTGGTTAAATGTGTTTTAATAATTTAACTTGCTTTTTTTATGTGCATCATGTTCAATTCATCACTCATAGTGTTTACTGAACCAGTCCATATGGTATGGCTCTAAGTGTAATTCTAATTCTAACAACTGTTCTAACACCTAACCTTGTCTTGAACAAGAGGAGGAGCTTCGTCTGACGCCCATTGACATCCTTCAGATTTCTGGGGACATTTCTGGTTCTGGTGACTTGGGCTCTGGAGACATACTTGATGCCAAAGCGTCTGGTTCTGGAGAGCATTTGGGCTCTGGAGGTTCTGGGGCCTCTGGTGACATTTCAGGTTCTGTGGACTCAGAGGACCCTGGTTCTGGAGTCTCTGGGCTTTTTGGTTCAGGCATAATATTGATCTCAGGTGGAGGTCAGTACTCAGGACTTTGGTTTTATATTTACACTGTCAGAAAAAAATGCTTTAAAATAGTATCTTTATGGATACAATAGCTTGTCACTGGGGCAGTAACTTTGTGCCTTATATCCCTTTAAACGGAGTATATTGGATGTCCCTTTAGATTTTTCAAATAGTATAGCTTGAGAGGATTCTTGATTACTTGAGCACAATGTATTTTTCTGTGGGTGGAGTCCACTTTATGGTCTCTGCCAGTTAGACCGTGGTGGGGTTGGGATTTCCTAAGGATTTAAAGCAAGGAATCAATCAATAATTCACAGCCATTTACCAGTTTTGCATCAGTTAAAATGTTGATGAGTGGTAACTCATAATCATTGCCAGTACTGCTGTTATCTCCCATTTACTTTTGAGGAGGCTAATTTCTTTCTTGCCACCCCACCTTGTCTCTCACAAGAGGAGGAGCTCCACTTGACCCCTGAAACCATTCCACACGAGGCCTCTGGGGATTCTGAAGAGTCTGGAATCTTTTGGGTGTCTGGAGGCTCTGTGTTACCTGAGGAGTCAGGAGAGCCTTCAGCCTCTGGGCCTGTGGCTTCTGGGGTACTTGAGGTATCACAAGAGCCTGAGGCCTCTGGAATACCTGAGATGTCAGGAGAATCTGGGTCCTCTGGGGAACCTGAGCTGTCAGGAGAATCTGGGACCTCTGGGGAACCTGAGCTGTCAGGAGAATCTGGGACCTCTGGGGAACCTGAGCTGTCAGGAGAATCTGGGCCCTCTGGGGTACCTGACCTGTCAGGAGAATCTGGGACCTCTGGGGAACCTGAGGTGTCAGGAGTATCTGGGGTGCCAGATGGTTCCGGAGAGTCCGGGTACTCTGGGGAGCCTGAGGTATCTGGAGAGCCTGTGATCTCTGGGGTGCCTGAGACGTCTGGAGAGCCAGTGATCTTTGTGCAGCCTGAGGACCCTAAAAAGCCTGGACACTTTGATGAGTCTGAAGAGTCTGGTGCCCCCCAAGAGTCTAATAGGCCTAAGGACACTTGGGAGTCAGGAGAGTCTGGGAGCCTAGAAGAGTCTGGGGTAACTGAAGCCCCAGTCATCACCACTGAAATATTAATACCTGACTTAGATGAAGGTTAGTACCATGATATCAAAACTATGCACTTCTATAAAATATGGTAGTGTAGGTTACAACTTACTAGAGTCATTTTTAAAGAATAATTTAGACAAGCTTAGCAAGAGATATGGTAATGATTGAACTTATTGTTGCACCCATCAGTTCTAGTCTCTAAGCAATCCCCCAATATTATTCCCTCTGTGACACCCATATACTTAATTTAACTGTCTGGCCTTGGTGTAATGTGTGTTCACTTGCTTAGGTGTGCATTATAACAATAACAATCATTATAACTTTTCAATGTCAGTATTACTCACTGTCTTTCCTGTTTCATTGTCCATGTGCTAATCTGTCTCCTAACACCTTCATGTTGTTGTGTTTAACAAGAGGAGGAGATACTCCTAACTACCCCGGCCACTCCCTTTGAGGGCACTGGGGGTGATATAGGGTCAGGGATACCTGACACAAATAGAACAGGTCAGTATTTTACTTGAATCATTCTGAAAAGATTCCATAATATGTATCCTCAGAAGTTCTAAGACCTTTTCAGTGTATTATCTAATGAAGTTCTGTTGCTACCTGATGTACCTACATATCACCATGAAGTTCGGTTCTGTAAGATTGTGCAGGGGTGTCCAATCCTGCCCCTGGAAGGCCACTATCCTGAAAAGTTAAGCTACAAAAAACCTGCCTGGACGTTTTTTAAGTCCTCTTGAGGACCTTGATTAGTTTAGGTGTTATTATTTGGGTAATGGAACTAAAAGGGGGTTTCACACCAGAAGAACCTTTTCATAGTTCCTAGAACTACTGACGAAAGAACAATGTTCTTTCAATTGTGTAAATCGTGCATTTTCATTTCATGTCCATTATCACAAAACACATGACACACAACTGAAACAACACAGATCATGGCATTCTCCATTTACTGGTTGTTGACAATTGTAAATGCTGCAAATAAAGACATTCCTGTCGGTCGCTTCAGAGTACCCAGTGCTGTTGTGAATGAAAACAAGAAAACGGCCCAATAGAGATTTTTTTTTTCTGCAGAAACCACCCTGCTGGCAATTTCATAGAACTACACAATGCAAAAGTGCCTATTGTCTGCACTAAAGTGGCACTCTGGGAGCAGGATTGGGCATCTCTGCTGTACTGTATACAGACTTTTTTAGTCCCTTAACGATATGATACAAAATTGCAAAAACTATTTACCTCATGTCTCCAAAAGAGGCAGCCACTGAAATATGCATCAGTTTTTGTGTTTTAATATGTATTTGTGTTTTGTCCTCTGAATATCACTTGTTAATTTGGTGGTAAGGTATGAGTACCTGTATGCTCTGCACCTGCCTGGTCGGATCTGTGTACTGTGATGACCTGAAGCTGGACCGTGTTCCTCCCCTCTCCAAAGAAACCACTCATTTCTATGCCCGCTACAATAAAATTGCTAGGATCAGCAAGTCTGACTTCGCCAACCTGAGTATGTGTTTCATCAAAGTTCAGTCAAAGTTTTAATCATGCCACAGTTAAATTCAAGTCAATATGTAAGGAAAATTGACAGAAATCTGCATTACGTTTTTTTCCTAGCTGAATGTCTGGTTTCATCAGGAATAGGCTACATCATATTACAGTAGTTAAATTAGGTTGCATCATCAAAGCCTTCATTTAGACAGTAGCTTGTCTTATAACATTTCATAAGCAGCTTTAGCAACATTTGATAACGTTAGCTCGATGCTAAAATGTGAATTTGATGTTTTCGTGACCTGTACTGAATGGACTTCTGTCTTCTTTGTTGTCATAAAGATAAATTAAAGAGGATCGATCTGACTAGCAATGGCATTTCCAGGATTGATGATGATGCTTTCTTTGGCCTTCCTGCTCTGGAGGAGTTGGTATTACGAGAGAATGGTATTAGACAACTTCCTGCTCTGCCACCCTCTATGACCCTTATTGATGCCTCTCTCAACCAGCTGGGCAGCATTGGCATTCAGAGAGAAGCTTTCAAGGTAAAAAAAAAGCAATAAGCATTATCCCACCTTTAGCCCGTTCTTTTCAAAGCTTTTTCCTGCCTAGTGTTCCTTGATCCTGTGATAGCCTACTGTTGTGCAAACAGACCTAAGGGAATCACTTAATAAGAGAAAAAAGAGAAAGCAGAAAAACATCCACTTTCTATTACTATTACTCTTAACTAGATGTGTTTAATGTACCGTAAGATTATTTAGTTTGACAGGATTGTCAGTGGCTCATGTTTTCTGTTAACAGGACATGCCGGGGCTACTTTACCTTTACTTGACAGACAACAACATAGACCACATCCCAGTTCCTTTGCCTGACAGTCTGCGCTCTCTGCACCTACAGGTACCTGTACTCCCACCTCACCAGTGCCACCTTGTGGACATCTAAGGCACTTGCCACCTAACTGAAACATTGGCATTTGTGTATAGATTTGAATTTAAACAGCTACTTTACTTTTAAGTAGTCTTCCTGGTTATCTGCATAGTGCTCTTTATATCGACATCTTCGCTGGATGCTACACTGAAAACATTCTCTGCTTTATCTTCCAGAATAACAATATCCAAATGATGCATGAGGACACCTTCTGCAATCCACATGACTTGAATTACATCCGCAACGCTCTTGAGGACGTTCGCCTGGATGGTAATCCCATCAACCTCAGCAGAACCCCACAAGCCTACATATGTTTGCCACGTATCCCCGTTGGTGCCCTTATTTAAGCAGAGAAAATGCACACTCAAATGCACACGTACTAAACTCACACGTATGCACATGCATCAAAACTCCTCTGTGCGTACCTCTCTCTTTTTTTTTTTACTTTGGGCTCAAGCAAACACTTGGATATGAATGGCTGTCTTTAAAGGAGGTTGGCATAAATACATAAACTCACACTCTCACAGGAGTTCTGGTGGACACTTCCAACTCTACGCTGCTTGTGTTTCTACCTTTTTACACAGTGCGTACTTTTCATGATTTAGGTGGTTTGTAATCATATCTGGATTTATGACGTCTCAAAAACACATACGTGTCTAGCCTCACAAACAATCTCTTTTAGAGAAACAGAGAACCATGAATAACATACGTTTTTTTCTTTTATTTATCAAATACTAATGAACCTTGTCATTAATTTACAAGTGCAAATATGAACAAAACCGCACAAAAACTCCCTTTTTGTGTGCTGTACTGGTTACCTGTCTGGGGTTAGCTGCAATAGCCGGCCCGAATTGTTTAAATATGTTTGTTTTGTAAATGAAATATTGTTAATATTCATATAGAATTTAACAAATGTTTATCTTAATTAGCATAAACTAATTGAAGCTGGCGCTCAATGAACTTTTTGAAAGGTAAATTTGACTAATGCATTAAAAGAAGCATTCTCACAATTAATTTGTTGTAAAGTCTGTACTGTAATATAAATATATATAAGCTGTTTTTTTTTTTTTATTTTACAAGAACTGCAATATGTTGGTATATCACAATTCAAGCTGTTGTTATGACCAATGGCCTTCAAAATGAACATTTCAGAACAGTTGTATTGGCTGAGGGGTTTGAGAATGACTGGGTGGGATGGGGGGTAAATATTAGCTCAGCATTGTGTGTTTTGTATGGAAATAATCACACCTGAATAAAATTTTCTGATGACCTCTCCAAAACAGAGGCGGCTTAACGTTTTCATTCTTAGCTTCAAAGGCATGAAAGCAACACTTATCTCTCTCTTAAACAAGCATAGCTATTAACATTACAAAACCAATCACTGTAACACAGTACAATGCACTTCTAGCAACAGAAAACGGTTTTACTTCAAACAGAAGGTGTAAAAAAATAATGACATATACATAATGGGTCCCATTCAGAAGATTCAGAAGTTCCATTTTAGAAGTTCTCAATGAGCTTTTCAAACAGGTTGAGGAATTTCTGTCTCCTCTCTAAGGAAGCCGGTTCCATCACTAAGGGAATTGAGGTATCAGTTTCTTCTTTATTATCGTTTAGATTAGTCGTCTGCTCCCCTTTATCCGTTCCACGCTGTTGCTCTAGGATGGCACGTTCTCGTTCAAGCTTTGCCCTTTCTCTATCGAGAATCGCTCTTTCCTTTTCCAGCTGAGCTCGGATATACTCCACAGAGGCCCTGTCTCTTTCAACAGCGGCCTTTTCTCTCTCCAGAGAGGCCCTGTCTCGGTCCAATGCTGCTAGTTCTCGTTCCACTCCCGCTCTTTCTCGGTCTAAAACCATCTTTTCCCGCTCCAGGACCATCCTCTCGTATTCGATAGCAGCTTTGTCACTTTCTAGAATGGCCCTCTCATTCTCCATCTCGTCCCTGTCTCTGTCCAGCTCTGCCCTGTCTCGCCCCATCTCTTCAGACATCATATCATCCTCTTCGACGAACAGCTCGATCTCGCTTCTGTCTGGCTCCCGTGCTCTCTTGCTCCTCCTGCGCGTGGTGTTGTTCGGGCGATACTCGCTGTCGTCGCCCACTGTTGAAGTGTCTAGAGTGACTTCACTTCCCGCGAGTCTACCCTCCATGGCATCGTCCATGAGGGAGAACCACGGCCAGTTAGTGGGGTTCACCGAGACGCCAGGTGGGGGATTCTTCAGTTCCTGTTACACACGAGGTACACAGATACAAAAAGCTTGAGTGGTGATCAAACAGAGGGCACAATCATGCAGATTAGGGCTGTAGCGTGTAATAACACAGTATAATGTTCATAATTATGTGTAGTTAATTATAATATCAATATGTAATGGCATTTAATGAAGTTTAAACTTTGACATTTGTGACCCCGGACCACAAAATCAGTAGCACAGGTATATTTGTAGCAATAGCCAACAATACATTGTATGGGTCAACATTATTTATTTCTCTTTTGTGCCAAAAATCATTAGGATATTAAATAAAGATCATGTCTCATTAAGCTATTTTGTAAATGTTCAACCCTATATATCACAACTTAATTTTTGATTAGTAAAATATGTATATCTTTTTTGTGGTTCGGTGTTTTTATTTTATTAATTTGTGTAACTTTAATTCATGTTATGTGTATTTATATATTCAAAATATTCCAAATGTGCAGTGCTCATACATGACAATAGCATACCTTATACTTCATCTTAAGGTTTTCCCATTTCCTCCTGGCCTGGCTTGCAGAAATTTCCCTTTGCAGACCCAGCTCTTTCAAGATGGCCCTATGGCACAAAGATATGCAGACTGTACACACTAATTGCTGCAGGTTGTTGACATAAACACCTACTGCATGCTTCTTTATAGACGCAAAGACTTGAGTGTGTGTGCATGTGTAACTGTCTGCTGGTGGTGACTGGCTTACCTATAAGCCAGAGTTGAAGAATTTCTCTTTCCAGTGAAAAGTGAGTCGTTGGTCACGCGCAACTTCACGAACCTAACGAATTCTTCATTTGACACTTGAAGCACACACACGAAAAATAAACACAAATGCAGATATTAACAACGGTAGGACACGTGATTTGTATAATGCATGCATCCAATTTACTTGGCCAGCTCAACGATGAACTGCTTAAGTAAGACAGTTAATTAAATGCATTGGGACTTTAAATGCATCAAGTTAATTGCTACTTACTTTTATAAATGAATTCTGCATGATCTGGGCCATCCTTAATGTCCTCAGAGGGACTCTGTACAGTGTAAAGTTCGTGGTCCATACTTGCGTCTGTTGTCTTTGAGTCATCAAGTGCGCTACTCATGGCGCTAGTGTACAAGCGAAGGGCACTAGAAGAGAAAATGGAGGGTTTACGTTCATTTCTTCTGCCGTTGATTCATAGCGGTCCGAGTGTGCATACCGCCACCTACTGGACTGCTGTGATATGACAATGTAAAAAGTTCGGGAATAAAAATGTGTATAAAATTAGCATTAAACATGTTATTAGGGGGAAAATATATATATACCTTTAAAAATGTGGAATTTGTATAAAAACCTGCACATTGTTTTGCAGATATACACACATTGTTGGTTTGTTCAGATATTGTAGCCTATTGCATTATAGCCTACAATTTTAACGAAAACTCATTTTCTACCTCATTTGTTTACAAGCAATTAAATTAATTTCAAAACGTTTTCTTTGTAAAACTGTAGTTTCACAGTAGGGGCAGTGATAATGTAGTGATGGTCGACAGTCAAGTCCACATCTGTGAATGGAGAAACCTACAGCATGTTTATTATGAAAATATTGTAACAATGCCATGCATTGATGCAAGTAACCTTTCTAAATCGTGTCTAAAAGAAAACAAGACCACGGTTCAATCCTCCTGGAACTTGTAGTCGATATTTTACTTTATAACAGTACAACAATAGAGGAAAACTGGGTATTATAATAAACTAAAGCACCACAAATGTCTGTATCTGTATTCAGCCATAGTATGCATAGTATTTCCATCAATGAATGCGAAAAGCATCCCGTTTTGTGCCAGCTGTCGTCGTGGTCTCAAACCCGTATATGTCTACTCAATGAGCAGCTTAGTGTCGAGGTCAGGGGGTGTTGCACGTCTCTCTCGCAACGTAAAATTAGAATCGACAAAAAAATAAAAATAAAAATAAAAAACCACACACAACGTACTCACTATAAGATAGGACCAGATGTGCTCTCTTTCATTTTTACATTGTCACTTGTCATGTGTACTAAATCGACTACCGAAACTGTTGGCCCAGACCTATTGGACTAAAACTGCTGGCGGTGTTGTATTGTAAAGGGCGGTGCAGTAATGCAAATACGCCCGGCCACTTTGCTTAATAGAAGAGAGTTTGTGTACGTGGGATCAAAAGAACAAACATCTCACACATTTGGGTGGTTTTCTGGAGTAAAGGCTGATGCAAGATTTTTATTATTCTTTTCGAAAATAAACATATTTTATTTGTCGTATGTCTCTCCGATACAAAGATGGCAGCAGAGGGCTTCAAAAGTCAGCTTAAGATGTTTAAACATGGACGTTTACATGTCCTGGGAGCGCCGACATTTTGAAGCGGTCAACAAGGAGCTTCTGTGCTTTCGTTTGCGAAATAACACAGATAAAATAAATAAACAAATAAAGTTACATAAATGTACATACATACATACATAAATACATAATACATACATAAATAAGTACATACATAAATAAATAGATACTTGGGTTGAAATTGTTCGGGACTGGATTTCTTTTTATCTCCCCAAACAGTAACGTAACTGACTGTCGCTGAACTAATCATAAATAAATAAAATAATAATAACAAGAAGAAAGAACAAAGTATATCAGTTCATGCAAGGATGTCACACACTTTTAAATGTAAAGGGCGTTTTCACAGAGCACTAAAAAAGAAACAAAGATCTATAGAGCCACTTTTTAAAGTGGAAAAAAAAAACTTTTTTTATTTTTTTTTAAATAGTAGGCCTACTTATAATATATTTCATTTATATTGTCAGATTTCTTTAGAATTATACCCTGCTTTATGGGATATCACTCAAACATCTCTGCCTAGCACATGTTAAGACACAAAACAATGAAAAAGCAATGCCAAATACAAAATTATGTTCTGTGTCTGTCAGGCTGACCATCAGTTTTATGTCATCGTAAATATGCAAAAACTGTGGCAACTCAGTCAAAGTTAGGCCTATGAACACGTGGCTTGCTTTATCTGTTTATGTTTGTTTCTGATGGCTTTTCTTCATGTTTGATAAAGTTTTGCTGAAAAAGAAGACCCACCTACAGTTGCTGGGGGGGGTGGGGGACAGTGTTGCCAACTTAGCAATTTTGTTGCTAGATTTAGCAACTTTTTATACTACCCTAGCAACCTTTTTTTTTCAAATAGCACCTAGCAACAAATTTAGCAATTTTTTAACATTAATTTGGCTACTTTTAGCAATTTTCAACACACACATATCACATTCAAGTTAAATTGCTAGCTCAAATTGTTTTTCATAACTGCCAATTTGATATTTGAAACTACCAACTGACATGTATAATTGTTGGTAATTTAGGTAGCAATAAATTCCAATAGTGCTATAATTGTTGTCACCTTCACAGATGTGTTAATTTCACAAGTTAAAAAGAGCAAGTACACAAGCTGTGATTGTTTAAAAGAATGTAACTGTTCATTATCAGTGTTATATTTAATTTTTTTTTTTATCAAAAAGTGTTTGTATTACTTTTACAAATAGTCAACTATATTTTTCATACAAATCTAAATGGACATAGTTCAAAAATTATTTTTGCTGAGATGGCAAATTTGAGAAAACATTAATTATTTTGTATACTACATAAAGATGTAGTTTTTAGTTGTGCAATGACGTCATTACGCAAAGTAATATGTTAATAAGAACCTATTTATTGTGCATCTGGATGTAATGTTTCAATACAATATAATACAAGGCGCTTCATGGAATAGAGCCGTGACGGGCAGACGTTACTGATATGCAAATTAGCGTGTGACGTCATCTATACTAGCGTGACAGATGATTGGCTGAAAGCGAAAAACGTCACTTTGGCAAGTTCCTGAAGTACGTGAGACACACGTTCCTCCTTAGCCACATTTTACTTTCGTTCGTTGGAGAGTAAGCAGCTGGAGCTCGAGTCTTTTGTTGTGACAAAACATTTTGTTTGTTGTATTTTAACCACTAGATGATTGTTTTTTTAAACAATTTACTTTTGGGCATCCGAAGACTTCTGTTTTTTGGAAATGTGTCTTGAGACAATGGAAGGAAACTACCAGAAGGACATCAAGGCCGCGCCTGTTCACAAGAAAAAGTGGTCAAAATCAAAGAGGACATTTCTACGCGCAAATATGGGCGAAAGAAGACGAAAGGTCCGCGTTTGGTCTGCCAAAAGACCACAGCAGAGTCCGGACCGTGCCGACGGTAACGTTACAGCTAACGTTACGGAGAATCTAAGTTGTGTGCCTTCTTTAACCATGGCACCAAGAAACACAACGCAATATTTAATGGACCTTGTGTACGCTGAGCGATTAGGTGTTTCTGATGCAAGCCACGATTTTTCAACGCAGTGTAACGTTAATGTCTCATCTGATGAGAGCATTTTCTCAGTGTCGAACTCTGATTACGACAGATCTTTGGACTTCCAACAGAGAGACTTCGAGAACGTGTTCTTCGGGAATGCGATGTGACGCGTTTCTGAAACATGACTTGATTTCGTTGGAACGAGACGACTGGGAAGCTGTGAACCCATAGACAGTAATATGTGCGTGAAAATGCCTTCATTGTTAGCCCTGTAAAAAAAACACGTAATCGTATCAGACAATGTTTTATCAAAGCCAAGGCGTTCATCACAATGCTTTTGAGTTGCATGTTACGAGTTGAATATGGTTTCATTTGTCGGCTCTCCTTGTTCTCACAGCATTGCGCAGACTCCAACTCAAGGAGGCGGAACGCTCTGCGTCACGGCTGCGTGATGACGTGTGCACCATGCCCCGCCTCCAGTACGGCCACCACCACGTGGCCTGCAGGTAAACCCGCTCCACCCTTTGTGTACGCCAGTGTTTTTCAACCACTGTGCCGCGGTACACTAGTGTGCCGTGAGAGATCGTCAGGTGTGCCGTGGGAAATTATT
>JAUCMS010000079.1:7545003-7570616 GCA_032357445.1 Enteromius radiatus | reverse complement strand
TGTTTCTAAAAATTCTTAAATATCCTAAATTAGCAAAGGTCTAGTCCTGGCTTAATCTAATTCCTATCCGGGAAACCTGCCCTAAATGTTCAAAACTGTTTATAATGTGTTTATTTGGTTCCTATTTAAGACGCTTGCATAAAAATGACTGTATGCTGTTTAATTGCAATTTTTATTTGAAAGAAGAAATATGAAAGATCATGCAATACTTTTTCTTTGTGTTTATTTGATTCCTGTTCAAGACACTTTGATAAGAATGACTGTATATTGTTAATATAGGCTACAGAGTTTCCATTTTTTACAGTTTCGATTGTTGGTGTGCCTTGTGATTTCTTTTCAGTTAAAAATGTACCTTGGCTCAAAAAAGGTTGAAAAACACTGGTGTACGCGGTGTAAGAGCGCTGCAGTAGCGTGCTGTCACAGTGTAACTGAGAAATGTGCATGCATTGTTCTGCCAACGGATGCATGTGTGTTTTGGGAGACTTTTACAGGTTGCTGATCATCCTCGGTGAATTTCAGCTGTCTGTGCAACCTACTCAGAGCCTTGGGACAAAGCCGCATGGTTGCCTGCTCATCACTGCTGGGTAACTGTGGTAAATGTTTGAATGTAAATTTACACAAGTGCACTCAGCTACAACTCGTGTCAAATGATAAGCGTTGTGAGAACATTTGGAAATATTGATTGTGTAAACTAATTAAAATTTGTTAATTATTGAAACTTGCATCTGACTTGTTTTATTATAGGCCTACATTGTATACACTGCGTTCTGATGTGATTTTATTTACCAAGATCAGTCAAATTCTTGTAAGTACACTACATAAGCTGATCTCAAGGAAGATTATAGGTCTTATAAAGTTTGCAGAAAAAGGCCTCCCACTATATCAGCTCCTTTTTATAATAAAATGACAGTGTAGAATGTGCTGGTTAATGTTTCTTATTGTTTTTATACATGGTTTTGCGGTCACAATTAGTACGTTTTAAAGTGAGATGTTCTTTAGATGTGGTGTGTGAATAGTTTGACAACTGGGATCCATGGATCTTGAAGATGGCTGCTGGAGAACAATTGAAGAAAATGGGTAACTTGTTCAGGTGAGAACAGTTAATGCATATCATTTAAATAGGAGCGTTTGTTTTTTGTCTGCCAGTAGGTTGACAATTTTGCATAAATCAGACTATCTTTCCTTACATTTACACCATTTAAAGTGAATGGGACTGATTAATTACGAAATGCTGCATGTTGTAATAAGTATTGATTATTTCTGGAATAAAATTTATAAAAACTATGCAGTTGCCATGGCATTCTTACTTGAAGTTATTAAAGCAAGTTTACACTGCTGATTTAAGCAAAAATAAGCTAAAGAGCGGAGTTAAACTAACGAGTACCAAAAATTTTGCAGGGAGCACACTTGCATAAGCCTAAAATTGAAAATCATCAGCTTTGCAAATCTTTTTTTTTTTTTTTTTTTTTTTATAAGAATACAATGCAATAAAACCACACCATATACTGTGCAGGGAGAAGCCAAAAACCTATAGGCTAAGCTAAATATATAAATGTAAATGACTACAAATTGATTGCAACGTGGTAAAGGAAAAAAAAAATTCTCAAAATAACCCTTTATCAGGATCCCCCCCTTTTTTAAAATAACGTGTTAAAGAGATGTTTTTTGCTAGATGGGATAAACCATTCCATAATATACCCTTAAGTATTTTATCACAGTGATATAAATGGGAAAATTGATGTTAGGTGACACCTGTGAATGTACTTTTAAAATGCACAATGAATTACTCTGGAATGTTGCCCTCACTTAAATGTTTTATACATGACACATTTGAAAAATCATAAGTGGAAAAGCAGAAGTACGTATAGCCTATCCATTTGATCGTGTGACGCTTGCAATAAAACACCAGAAAGTTTTTTGAGAAGTAATTGCCCAAACTATATTAAAATATGCAAGAATTTGTATGAATTTAACATTAGGAATGACTACCAGTAGATATGGGCCCTTGATTTTGTTGTTCATGCAGTCTTGTTCCCTCAAACAGTCATTCTCATCAACAACAACTTCCTAGTATTTAGCCTGTTTGACACTTGAGGCATCTCTCACTCAATATAGTACTTTTTGATAAATCCTAAGGGTATGATTTAACATTCATGTATTTGTTTGAAACTTTGATTCACTTCCATTGTAAGTGCCTCATTTTAGTAAATTTTTTTTTTTTTGCCTTTTTCAATAAAAAAAAAAAATCAAAGTTTATGTTGATGATCAGCATTATGCTGGCAGCTGAGATTTAAAGTCAAGTTAAACCCAGAGTATTAATCTGGCCATGATCATGACCAACTAGATGCCTAGAAAAACACCTTTGGGATTGAGTGAAACACGATTTGAATACATTTTCGAAAATCAGCAAAAATGTGTGATGCTGTGGAGTCAGCATGGGTTGAAAGCACCCCTAACGCTGTTTCAAGCCTTGTTAGATTCATACCATATTTATAAGCTATTCTAGAATCAAAACATTTGTTTTCTGACAAATATACACTATTGGACAGAGCAATATGTGGGTTTTAAATAGGCACACAAAGCGCTTTATCAAATAAAATGTAAACGAGCTGCGGATCAGCACTTCTGCTAATTAACTCTCTTGACATAAGATTGTTTTGAGCACAGGAACACCTTGTTCCCTTCCTCACCCCACAGCTCTGTTTTTGGCACAAGGCGGTTTCAAAAAAACCCATGTGGCGAACAGGTGCAATTTCCTAACTGGTTCTCAACACCAGATGGCCCTAAAGTGCCACGGTAGAGTAAAGCCCAGCAGGGCAGTCTTTTGTAAGCAGCACCTAAGGAAGGCTGACAAGAGCAATGTGTTGATAATCCTTGTGCCACATTTAGATTACAGTGCACGGCATCTGTTAGTGAGGGGCATGAAGTAATGGAGGAGACCCAGGCAGGACAAACCTCTCAAGTTACGTCGTCGATGGGGACACGCACTTCTTTGAGAATGGAAGAAATGAAGGAGCCCACACAAGACTTTAATGGGCCAAACTCTAAGTTTCAGTCTTTTTTTTCCATTTAATGGTGAGTGCTTCTCCCACACTGACAGTCCTTAGTGTCAGCTCAGTTGCCCCATGGTCTATCTGCCAAAAGTAACAGATGAGACAACTTGTCCCTGGCCTACTGTGTGCTGTCAATGAGATGACTGCAGAATACAAGGCTGGTGCATTATGATTGATATGAAGCCCTCCAGCCAGGCCTCACTGCCAGTCTATTGATTAGTCGCTAGCCTTGTCTCATGGGAGAGCCTGTCCCTTGGTCATCCATCATACCGATTTTCTCCCGGTTTAGACAGACAAGAAAAGTTACCAGGATAAGCTCCTATTTGAAAGTGCTGGTGCACCCACTTAGAAAAAATATATAATCTTATCTGATTTGAGTGAATGGTACACTTCATTTAGGTGAGATAAGGTTGGCTAAGTCATGCTGGCCTGAGCTTCATAGGATTTTATACTAAATGTAAACTAAATAGTCTGTTATCTGTTATCTTTCTTGAACGTAATGATTCCAGTCCATTTTTTTCACATAAAACCTGAGGGTTTATAAAGATTTTTTTTTTTTAAGTTATGTAATCGGGCTCAAAAACGCTCTGATTCACTGCCTGTTTCATCAAGGCCAGTTTTTAATTGAAGTGGATATTACTTTTATTCCATTACCAAAATGTTAAAAGTAGCCTGAATATTGACGACTCAAGGCAAACCATTTATGAAATTGATTGTAAATGTCCTCTTTAAAATAATATATGAAAAAATAAAATATATACAGGCTGTGCATTATCGTGAGATATCGAGTTATGTAGTGGCTCTAGATTCTGCTTAACTTACTAGTTAATATACGTTAGGTGACATAAAAAAGGTGAAATCGCTGATTCACTCAGGAACGTCACAGTTATATTTTGCTCTGAGACGTTCGGTTCGCTGTGTGTTTTTTTTTTATTTTTTTTTTTTTAAAGCATTTTCTAAAAGGCCCGTTCACACCAAGCATGATATATATTTGCAACCACACCAGCTTACAATTTCGTCTGTTCAACAAGCTCAATGTTTCTACACTGTTTCTAATCTGTAGAAATTACAGTATTACCGGCAGCTGTTTGCCAGTAACTTACTGTAGATTTAAATTTAGGTTATTTACTGGCAACAGTTTGTTCAAAGTTAAATGAACATTAAACATTAACAAGTCTTTATCTTTACAGAATAAAAATAAAATAACAGCCTCATGCAAAGCATTCTGGGAACCAACATCTGAAGGAAAAAAAACGAAAAAGGTTGATGAAGGTTTCTGGTTCCCAGAATGCTTTGCAGTAGGTTGTTATTTTATAGTTTTATTCTGTAAAGACAAAGACTTGTTAATGTTTAGTGTCCATTTAACTTAGAATGATTTTTATAAACTATATCTTTATCGTTATCGTGAACGGGGCTTAATATGTTTGACGTTTGAGTTTACATCAAATCAAAATCAGTTTGATTTGTATATTTGTGCTGAATTTTGATGTGCATTTTTATGTCAATTAGAAGTCTTTTAAATGTCAGTTACCCACTGGGATTTCCTAATCTTGACATTATTTTGTTTGTTTTCCAACTTTGCATTTCTCACCTCAGGTTAGCAGTTTGTCCTACTTTTTGGCAGATGTTGTGAAAGACTATGTGTGAATCAGTTGTTTGGTCCTGTATGCGCTGACCAGCTTCCCGCCCTCAGACAAAGCATGACTTCTTTACAAGAAGATAAAGGTAAGACCCCAGGAATAAATGCTTCCCTTTCACTTTTCTTTCTGTTTTGTACACTACGACAACCACAAAAATTGCTAAACGTGCAAGTTTGTACTAAATGCAACACAAATTGTAAGGCAGTTTTTTTTGTAGTTTCTGCAGTAGGCTATATCTAGTTTGTGAATTTTAAGTTGAATTGATGAATAATTGACACTGAAACTGAACTGTCATTGCAGGAACTGGTTGGGGCTGTGTAGGGAAAGTAAATATTACAATTAATTAGTTTAAATATTGCTTAAATAATGGCTGGTATTTGTAAAATATGCATGTCTATAGACAGAGAAAACGGCACTTTGACCTTCACAGAGACAGGAAGAGACAGGTGCCTGTGGCGTTGTGGTTGGACACACCCACAGAGTGGACTCTGTTCGGCCGATAGAAAAGGTCACAGAAATGTCATTCAGTCATGTCCTTGTAAGTTTGATCAGACTTGATAAAAGCAAGTCTACTGCTTGATGACTCAGCTAACAGCCGTTGTGTTACGTTTGCATTGAAATAGAGCATTTAAAATTAGTTTTTGATTCAACATTATCTGGAAAGAAGGAGCTTTGTTCCTTTTGTTAGTTTACTGAAGACAAAAAATACGAGGGTAAACACATTTTTGTTATGATATAGCTATAAATATATATATATATATATGCTGTTTTGCATGTATTATAACAGGAGTCTTGCAAATGTATGCTGAATTTGTAATGGCATACTGCTAATATAAATAAAGGTAGACCAACATCATAAAGAAGTTTACTATTTTTTAATAATGAATTGTTGGAATCACTTTATAATGATTTTTTTTTTGTCCAGCTGTTGAATGCCAAAAACACTGATGTTAACAGACATCAGAATTTCAGTCAGAATTCATCCAAGCATTTAAAGCAGCAGACGGCATCGACTGCAGCACACACTTCTAAGAAGCAGAACAAAATTGTGTTTGGTCTGTTCGCTAATATAGGTATCATTATATAGGTACAGTGTGGATAAAAAAAAAAGTTCTCCTAAGACAATAATGGGTGTTGTTGTGCTGCTAAATATTTTTGTGGAAACCTGGAAATTAAATACTGTCACTTTTGATAATTTTATTTTACCCTTGTTGAATAAAAAAAGTTACTTTCTAGTATCACAATTTTGATTAAAAATATGAAGCATCACAACTGTTTACAACATTGATAATAATAATATTTGTGCAATAATATATGTGCACCAAATCCGTATTTTATTTTATTTTACCATTTTATTTTATTTTTCTGTTAATCTGTGTATTCAAATGATTCCTTTGAAAATTCCATATACATTTTAAATTATATTAAAATATTTAAATTGGAATGTTATCTCACTATAATAATGTTTTTTTCTTTCCTATATTATTGTATTTTCATAAAATAAATGCAGCCTTGGTAAACATAAGTGACTTAAAAATCTTAAAGGAATAGTTCACCCAAAAATGAAAATTACAATATATTTTACCCACCCCTGAATTTCTTCTTTCAGATGAACACAGTCAGAGTTGTTTAACAATTTATCCTGGCTCTTCCAAGCTAGGTAATGCTGGTGGATAGTGCCCATAATTTTGAAGCTCCATAAATTGGATATATCCGCAAGTACTGCAATGTTAAACTCACCTATACCCATCCAGGGGGGTTATTACATGTCCTCTGAAGCAGATCGATGGGTTTTTGTAACAAAAATATTTGCAAAATTATAACGTAAATTCGACAACGGCTGCATGTGCGTCCCTGAGAGCGTATCAGCGTATGACAGAAGCTACGTCATACGTCGAGTCAGAGGTGAGCCAAGACGCAGTTAGAATTTTAATACTAAAAATATTTTTGCTGCAAAAGTCCATCTGCTTCAGAGGACATGTGATAACCCCCCTGAAGGCGTATAGGTTAGTTTTATGTTGCAGTACTTGTGGATATATCCGATTTACGGAGCTTCAAAATGAAGGGCGCCATCCACAAGCATTACCAAGCTTGGTAGAGCCAGGGTACATTCTTTAAAACTCTGACTGTGTTCGTCTGAAAAAAGAAAGTCATATTACACCTAGGATGGCTTGGTGGTGAGTAAAATATGCACTGATTTTCATTTTTGGTTTTACTGGTAGGGTGAATGTATTTAGTGTCACTCATGTAACTGGAAACAGATGTGGAGCAAGTCAGTGGTCTACCTAGACCTTTCACCCCATGTTCAGAGTCTGTTGCGCCTGCTACTCTGAGATACAGGTGTGATAAATGACTGTTCTGAGACTTGGGTCAACTGACAAATTGATACTGAGTTGAATGCTTTGAGCTTAATATTTTGCCTTGACCCAATTGAGGCCCTAAAGCTTGCTCGCTGTGACCATTTTAATGAATTTCTGCAGCGGAAATAGGCCACGGGTGAGGGGGGCAGGGGCTTTGACGTGAGCGTGCACACCTCCGGGAGCATCCCTCTCCTTCAACCTCGCCTCATTAGTCTAACTGGGCAGTTGCAGAACTGTTGTGTGTCACATCTATTTTGGTCCCCCTAAACTCTAAAGTGGCCCCTCAACTTACCTTCCTGTATGCAAGGAGGAAATGGACATTAATGCGGTCGGCTAACTGTGTCAAGGACGCTGAAGCCAAACCTGGTACAGTTCACCTGTGAGAGACCTGAGAGCACAAACACAGAGAGGAACTAACCCACTAAACCAACTTACAACACTGTAGTCTGTACTCTTTCTTAAATTAAAGGTATAGTTCCACAAAAAATGAAAGCTTGTCATTGTTTAGGCAAAAATAATTTGTATAAAATTTTCATATGGATCGTTTTCATGCAATGACCAGGCTGTCAGGCTCTAAAAAGGACAAAGATGGCACTATAAAAGTAGTCTGTATTTTGTATTTTGAGTTTTCTGAAGTTGTATGAACGAAATATATATATATATATATTCTACGAAAATGTTTAGTACACCACCATTTAAAAGTTCTGGGTGTTTGTTTTTTCTATAGAGAAATTGACATTTATTTAGCAAAGATGCTTTAATTTGTTCAAAAGTGAAACAAAGAAAATTAACAATATTACTGCTTTACTGTATTTTTGATCAAATAAATGCAACCATAATGAATTTTCTTTTGAACTTTTAATTTAACTGTAGCTGAGGTGAGTCTTATCAGTGAAAAATGACTTAAATATCAGTCTGTTTCTCACACACAGCTGTACTGTGAAAAAGGCATTACATAGTGAAAAAGTTATTTGGGCTACTTTATAATGCTTTTTGTATTGTAGAATATTGTAGTATTGACAGATTTGTAATGATATGAGACTTTTTTTAACTATTCCTTTCACATGTACCAATTTCATATCTGTAAAACCTGAAGAATGTACAATACTTAATATTTTAAGTTTACTTTTTGCTCACTCATTGCATGCAAGCTTCACATCACTCTCATTGAGTTGCCCTTGAGTCTTGTAACCTGGCCCAAACCTGGAATGTGCATGTCATCCGATCGCATAAAGCCCTTTAGAGAGTTGAAAGAGCCCAGACAAGGGTCCTTCTGTTCAGAAAAAGACATTGCTCTGTTGATAAAAGCAGATATATGGTACCTCCAGCCTGCTGCTGCTGCAGTTTGTGTTTGACCGGTTTTCTTTAGAAATCTTTGTGTAGTGACACCAAATTGTTCTTTAAGAAGGTGAAATGAGATGAAAGACCTCACTCTGTGAGTGTGTCTAGATTTTTAGGTGATTTAAATCAAGGAAGCAACAGTTTGTGATGCAGATTGTGTTGCTGGTTTGAATGTTAAAGTTAATTGTTTTTGGATATTTTGATCTCAATTCATGTAGGTCACATTTTGAGTTTAATTCTATAAATTTATTCCTAAAAATAATTTAAGAAATTGACATTAATATTAAAAATACGTTTTAAAAAGTATTTTAAATAAAGCAGAAATAAATCACATCAATAAAAATCTAATTAAAAAATACATTTCGAAAATAAATGTAACATTTCATTTTAATTTAATTTAACAAAAAAACAGCATGACTTTTGGCATTACGTCTGTGTTTGTTACGTCTTTGATATTCTTCTATCTTGGGTTGATGCTCATATTCTATTTCAAGTCAGTGACTGCATGCACCTCCTCTTAGTGCTGTTATGTAATACTGTGTAAAAACCAAGACACTCATCATACAACTATTCATCATCATTGCTAATCAGAGTGAGAAGTCGCACTTGAGTCTAACACCTTCTAAACACATTAATGTGATTCAAACACTGGCACATTTGTCTTCCACTTGTGCTCACCTCTCTCCAGCACATATTCTTGCATGCACACTTCTTAGAAACAAAACAAAATCCACCCAAGTCTTCCCAGAAGCATCCCGTCGCACACTCACAGGATTTTCCATCAGCCAGAATGAGAGAGATGCTGTCGTAGGTGGTCTAAAAACAGCACTTTGTTGAGAGACAGACAGTAGCTGGCTGTTGATCAGTTTGAACCAGATGACTCTCAGTAATGCGACTTGGATCTTTGATCTGTCTCTGTTCTTCAGCAAATGGAAGAGTCATGACACATTTTGTTTGCTTTTCAGTGTTTGCTCCTGTGCAGGCAGGGAGATGTCATGGAGTGAGAATGAGGCTTGTTTATTTTGAGCTTTGGTGTAGTTTGGTGTGATGCTGTTTGTGTTTGCATCGTTAGAGTTGCTTGCCTATATTCATAATTAAGGGATAATTCACTGAGTAATTAAAATGTACTCACCCTCAGGTCGTACAAGATGTAGATGAATTTGTTTCTTTATTGAAGCATCACTTGCTTGTTGAAGGAACCTTTGTAGTGAATGGGTGCCATCATAAGAGTCCAGTCCGCTGATTAAAACATCACAGTAAACCACACAACTCCAGTCCATCAGTTATCATCTTGTGAAGTGATTTTTTATTTGTATTTTTTTTTCATCTTTAGAAATGGCTTGTTATGAGTCTATAATCCAAAATACCACTTCCTCCAGTGAAAATGTCCGTCTTGTTGTCACATCAAAATCAGACAACACATTTGTTTAGAACTGGTTTTGACGGTTAACACTGCTTGATCTGTGAATATTTCTCTCCAGATTCAGACAAGATAATGTTTTCACTGGAGAAAGCAAGCTTTTTGTTTCACAAGCCGTTAATTTGTTAACTGGAGTCGAGTGAATTATTTGTGGATTATTGTGATGTTAACTCTCATGATGATGGAACCCATTCACTGCAGACACAATTAATGTAATACTACATTTTTCCAACTATATATATATATATATATATATATACATTAGTGCTGTCAAATGATTAATCGCATCCAAAAAAACTTTTTTTTAAACATAATATATTTGTATGTACTGTGTATATTTATTAAGTATATATAAATACAAACATGTGCTTGTATATATTTAATGAAAATATGTTATGTTTATGTATTAAATATATTTAGATATAATATCAAATAAATATATAAATGCATTTACATGTAAATACCTTCAAAATATATATTGTACGTATGTGTTTTAATAATATATATATATCATATACAGCTACAATGATTATTACAAACACAAAATATATAAAGCATGACCTAAAATCTTTAATAGATGTGGAATAATCTTATGTTTTGACATGTTGGAGATGATGAAAAAAGGTTAAGAAAAAAAGATGTTTTTTGGTTTAGTTGCAACCAGTGGTGTAATAAGTTTGCAATGAACCAAGTAAAAAATAAAAAATAAATAGCTCAAAATAACTTAAAAAAAACAAACAAACAAACAAAAATAGCAGCTCATTTTCCAAATGAGAAGGGAGGAAGGAGGCAGGCCAGTGCTCCACATGAGACTAGAGTGCCAGTGCTTTCACATCCCTGTCTCAGCACTCTCTTCTTGTCTGCAGTTACGGTCGCTATGGAAACCGTTCCCAAGGTTCTGCAATGTCCCTGAATGGAAAGAGAACAGTAGGGAGGGACAGAAAAAAGTCTTATGCACATCACCAAGACAGAACCCAGAAAGCAGAGGAAAAAAATGTAGAAGGTCACAAAAACACACATTCAGGCATTCATATTGCCTTATTTGACAAATGACTGCTGCTTTTATGTAGCGCAGCTGGCAGGGACATACTGCAGATCATTTCAGGGTTGCCATACGTCAGTTAAGAAGAACGTTTTGTGTGCCAAACTAAACTTCAGATGTAGAATTAATAATATTAAGTCGGAGCTCAGGAATGAGTAATCAGCTGAGAGATCTGAACCGTCACTCTCCTGACTGACGCACGCTGGCTGCAGTCTGCCGGAGCTGTGTGTGCTGTGGGCCGGAGCCGCGCACCGGGTAATTACGTAGAGGTTAACGAGGCTGACTTCTCTAACGAGATATGAATCACACCGCATACAGAGACTCGGAGGTCTGCGTTAGGGCTATTTATACTTGATATTCCCTTCAACATGAGCATTGGACCAACACTGCCAGTTTGTCCATTCTAAGGTCACGATCTTGAAAACTCTGACATTTCTCCTAATTTTCAGTCGTGGTGCATTTAGAGCACAAATAAAAAGGCTATTTATTTTGACATTTACATTTATATTTATTTATTTAGCAGGCCTTTTAATCAAAGAACATTTAAAATGAGAAATGCTGAAACACAGGTGATTCATAACCGGTCTAGAAAGTGTGTGTGTGTGTGTATATATATATATATATATATATATACACACAAACACACACATAAAATTACCATTTTATTTATTTTAAGTATTATTTTATTACATATTACATAGATATACTTTTAAAGACTTATGTTTTTATTTTTATTTTTTTTATCCTTTTATTATTTTAACCTCCAACATGTCAAATGTAAGATTTGTAGAAATAGGCCATGCTTTATATATTTTGTATTTGTAATCATCGGTGTAGCTGAATATACATATCAACATGATTAACACTTACAGTACAGTACTTCATTTATTTGAATTGATTTATTTGTATGGTTCATGGCAAACTGATTATACTGCAACTAAATTTTTTCTTTATCCTTTTATACCTACAGCATGTCAAAGTTTCAATTTAGAATTTTTTTTCTTTGTCAGACAGGATTTTGAAAAAAATGTAATGTAATGAAATAACAGAAATTAAAAATCTCCTTAAAAACAATACAAAACATCTTTACCTTAATAACATTTTTATTATGTTAAAACACTAGATTTGCACAGATTGGTCATGTTGTATATTTAAATTTTAATTATATTTTTTTCAGAACAGGCCTTTTGCCTCAGACCCTTTGTTTTGATTTAATACACTTACATGTTCTGATATTGCATCAAGCAATAACCAGAGAGAGCAGTATAGTGCATGAACATGTGCTTATTTTCCTGTGTGTCAGTCTGTGCAGAGGTCAAACCAGATAAATAGGTCAGCTGCAGCATTCATGTGAACACCGACCCCAGCAGATTAAAGCAGAAAACAGCAACTGTCATCAGAGTGCTGATCCGTTTCCTCTGATGAAGTAAAGTTGAGCTCAGACTCGGAGAGCAATCGGTGGCAGCGGCACACCTCACTCCACATCAGTAACTTTAACAGCTCTGAGAGGCTCAGAGATATGGATTTAAGAAGGCCTGTGCAGCACCCTTAAGGGAGATGTATATTTAAATCAGGTTAATGCAGGTCCAGGCCCTCTTTGTGTCTGAGGAAATGTTTCATTGCCCTTTAAAAATAAGAAAAATCAGGAAAGAAAGGCTTTTATTCACACCCTCACACATAGATATTCCTGCCTCTGTATTAATTGCTTTGTACCTCTTCAGTAAATTTAACCATCATAAGCCTTTGGTAGGCTGTGACATGGCAATGTTTCATAACTCTGCTCTATTTCAAACGCTCAGCGAGTCTTTATTGTAAATCAATTTGTTTTGATGTGGAGGAGAAGAGAAATGTGGAGATGTCTTGTGTACACAGATGCTGTACGCCACTGCTATTTCATCCTGTTTGCAGCAGGTGAAGTGAGGAGTAATTGGCTTCTGTCAATACAGGCTTGTGAGTTTTAGCAGCAGCTAAACAAGATGGAAAAGAGGTCGATGCAGAGAGAGAAAGAGAGAGGCAAGGACAGAATGGTTCGCTCCCACCCACCTTAAAGCTGCCACTTCTCACATCTGCCAGCTCGCTGTTAGCGGACTCCTTTGACGCTTTTCTGTCTAACCATATATATATATATATATATATATGTATACTTTAATGAAAGCACAAAAGTGTAACAGGACTAACAGCACTTTTTTGGTAAAGAAAGTGTATATTAAGTAAACAAATCCTTTAGACTCACCATGTAATTACTTATTAAATTGTGGTTGGTGACCAGAATGTTATTCTTTATAATTATTATTAAGTGGTCAGTTCCTGAGGAGTTACACAAATCCAGATCCAACTTCACTTCCTATTACACTTAAACATATTGTTGTTACAAAATGTAGTGAAGTGGGCTCATTTTTATATTTTTACTTTATTATGTATATTATATTATTTTATTAACATATTTTAGTTTGACGTGAATAATTGAGCTTCGTAATGTGTTTCAGTACTACTATTACTATTATTTTGTTATTTTTGATAAGGTCACCCTGAGATATTTTTTTTACTCCAAATAAAAAAGTAATACAGTATGCAGATCTTGTAAAAATAAAAAAATAATACTATTAGTATTTATTATTATCCCATGACCACAATACTTTCTCTTATTCTGTGGTATGTGACTACTTCTGTATTATTTGTAATGAATGACTGTGAGATCCTGCCTGTCAGTTTTCTATTATCTTTTATATGATGGCCTCTTATGATTATTCAAATGAGAAATATGTAAATTTGCAGCAGGTTTGTTCAAACACATAACTCTCATTCGACCAGACCTTGTGTGTAGTCAGTGCATTCAAGTGGACATGCCTAACTATTGGATGAGAAGCAAGAAATTTAATTGCATTTCATGGCTCACATTTTTTTCGATTCCTCCTTTTAGTTGTAAAGGTCAGGCCTTGCAAAATTTAACTAACTAGAGTGGCAGCATTTGATGGATATTTTTTTTCCAGTTTGGAAGACAATTGCAATCCATTTTCATGTCAAATACTATATCAAAGAAATCAGAAATCATTCAGTTTTGTTGTAAGAGTGTTAAGCCACATTTAAAAGACTTGATTATCCTGATGCCGTTTTGCCTTCGATGTTTGTGCTGGACTTTAATGGAATTGATTGATATCTTTCTTTACATGAAGCGTGCCAATTCACATCTCGAGGGATGTGGTATATTTGGCATTTGAAGGCTCTGTCCCATAGCCACCGCTCTCTGATGGAGCAACGTGTCTCTGAGGACATTACGCACTCTCATGACTAGGCTAGCGTTTGAGCGGCATCAAGGACACTCAATGCACTGAATAACTCTGAAGCAGGTCTCGCTCACTCTCGTTCTGTTCCTCTCTCACAAGAGCCATTTCCTTTTCATCACGTTCCAGCCTCCAGGGGGCATCTTTTACCCTTAATGTCCTCAGCTAACAGGTGTCCCATCTGCCCTAAAAATACAATATGCCTGTTGCGTGCAGGAAAATCTTAGATTAAAGCCACCAGGGTCTCACGTTTCCACCCCGTTGCTTTCCATTGCACTAGTGCACTGTGAATCTGTGTGCCATGGTGAACTCTGAGAGATGCAGTTTAATTATATTTTGTTAATCTTCTCTATGTATTTGATTAATTTAACATAAAATAATTTAATGAGAAAACATTATATAAGGTCATCATCCTAAGCATTTAAAGGATTAATTCTTTGAAGTGGGAAATTTCCCCTGATTGTAAAAAAGTTACGTTCTTATTCATTATAGTTGCCAATATCAGATCGACGGATGGATGATGTTTTCTATGTTCATTAATGATTTGACTTGAATGAAAACCGCATATCCTTGTGTTGGCCTGACGCATAAGAGAGTACATATACTTTGAGTTCAGTAGATTCTCTCCTAAATGATGCTACTGTGATGAGGAGTTGAAGTTCTTTATATATTCTTATTTTGAAGCATTGTTTCTGTGTTTCCTGTGTTTAGTTCCTGTTTCCTTTGTCTCCATGGTTACCCTAATTTGTTCTCATGGTAATCCATTTAGTGTCACCTGTTTCTCATTTGCCTATTGTTACACTGTGTGTTTCAGTCTTTGATTGTCGGCCATTGTCTATACTTATTGTATAGCTAGCAATTGGTTGCTAGTTGTTGACTTGTCAAGAAGATTAGTTTAGGTAAAAATAAAAGTGTTGTGGTTTTATATTTTAAAGATGAATTCAAACTCACATGACATAACTGTAAAATTGGCGTACGCTTTTAAAATCCTAAAATGAACCACAAACAGCTTGTTTTATATACGGTATTAACTGTCAGAGAAGGTCTGCTAATTGACAATTGTGGCTGAACAGCTCTATTTCAGTCCCAGTCCTCAGACACATCAGTGATATGGAATATATCAACATTACCCAATCTCTTCAGTTTATTGATGTTTCTAGCCAATCTTATCCTTGTGTTTCTTCTGTTTTCCTTTGCGTCAAGAGGTTGCCCTTTTCTCCACAAGAGTGCTTTCACACCCTTGACTCAAATGTGAGTATGTGTAATGCCGTGAGCCCCCTCATTGTGGATCATGTCTCATCCTGTATGCTTCATAAAAGCATGAAAGATCATTCAAGGTGAGAAGTGCTAACAGTAGGTGGTCCTCACACTCTCATTTATAGTCATCCTGGGAATGCCTGACTGAAAATGCAGGTTCAGGTGAAGAGATGGAAATGGCACAGCCGACAGGAGGTGTTAGATATCCAGGAAAGGGAGGGCAGGGGGATGGTGGGATGCTATATTGCTCTCATTAAGCTATCTCTCCACCCTGCCCCCTAAATGCTATTTTAATGAGAATCCCACCTGGCCCCCTGCTGACTGCACATCAGAGTGAGGCCACAGCAGACCTGCTCAAATTCTGTTTTCTTTCTAGGGGGTTGTGTTTAAATACAAATTTCAATCTATCTGCCTATTGATTAGAAATCAAAACTGACTGTGGTGATATGTACGAGTCTGAAAGCAGTTCTGTTCAATGCATGCCAGAATGCTCTTTTTTTTAATTTATGAACTGTCTAGAATCTTTTGGTAAATCAAATTAAATGTAATACCTTCATACAGTCGAGAAATTTAAAGCAGGAATTTTATTAAATATAATATAGATGTTTATTAGACCCTGAATACCTGAGTACAGTATATATTTTCATTATTTTTTTTTTAAATATTGTAAGAATTTTTAAAACATTACATTAATAAAAAACATTGTTTAAAGACATTTAAAACAATTTTTTTGACATTATATTTTACTTCACAATTAATAATAGTAATAGTAATACATAAAAATGCTGATATTTGAAAATTATAATTTTATAATAATAATTAATAATAATTATAATAAATATAGCTGCAAGCAGCAATTACCGGGGTTCGAGCATTTGAAGGGGTTTGAGGTTGTTTAGGGCAACCTGGATGCATGTCTGTTTGACCAAAGGTCAAAATTTCTAAAGGTATGGAAATTTGTATAGTGTAGTGTATTTTTTTGTAGATATGCTCAACTTGTTTAGAAATGCCTACAAAATGATTTATATATATATATATATATATTAGTCATGAATGACTAAAAACACCACAGAAATGTTTAATGTTCAAAATGTGTAAGAATCCTATTAGATATTTCTGATTTATTAAGCTTTATTATTATTTATTAAGCTTTATTAGTTTGTAAACACTACCTGAACAGATTCTGAGGTAAAGGTACGATTTTCACTCGCTGACACACAGATCATCTCTCTCTCATTCGCTATCCCTCCGTTCTGTCATCCCTTCCTCACAGACTCAAAGGATTATACAATGGAGCATTTCAAATCAAAATGGGATTTTCTCACTGATACTGCACACACACTCACACTCAACTCCCTGGACGATGATCTAATCCAGTTGTAGAGCTGGTCCAGACCGGTCAGGTCATCTTGTGCTTTGTAGTGACGTGCAACTTGTTGTGCTTTCACATTCAGCACATCTCCTGCATTGCTCAAAAGACGCAAACACGCACATTCAAAGGCTGCAGGCAATATTCAATTTGGGTTAAAAAAGGCTCCATGGATGACAAAGGTTTGTCATTGCGTTTCTCGCATAAAGAGCGTACAGTGTCTCTTCAGGTTAAGTACTACAGCAATTCTGCTGCCAGCAGCGGTCCTGCGGGGTAGATCTCACCCGGGAGGAGGCTTGGCATGAATACAGTCACACTCACACACTATGAGGCAAGCTCAAACAGGGCTGCAACAATGATTTCCATTGATAAAGGAAATGATCAACAACATATTTCCTTATAAGTAACTGACTTTTCTGCTGCTTTAAAATTTGGTTTTGATAAAGTGAAAAAAGCAGTCTGCATTTCATTTATATTATTTGGTTTGGTACACAATGTTTAGCACACATTTTGATTTTATATTCTTCAGATTACAGATTATTTGGAGGGGAACATTGAATATGATTTGGAATAATAACTGTTTAGGTATGAAATTGTTATGCATTTATTTTTTTCCAGTTGTCCAACTGACTGCAAAATTAATCAGTTAAATATTGAAAGAAATAATATTTACAATACAATATTTAGCATACACTGATTTTATAACTTTTGGTTTGCACATTATTTGAAGGAGAAAACCAAGCAAGATATTTATGCAGTGAAATTTCCATGATGTCTAATGGATTATGTCCATATATGTAATTATCCAACTATATAAGGCTGCAAAGTTAATCCTTATTGATATTTTAATGCTGCTTTAATCATCTGAAAAGCAATTTTATATTGTAACTTTTATATTTATTTATTATTATTTTCAATATTTATAATAAGAAGAAATGACCACCAAATCAGCATATTTCAACACCTTCATGCCATTGCAAACTTTTATGTTTTTCTTCGGTGAAATACAGAAAGATATTATTTTGATTTTTTTTTTTTTTGCAATACTTCGCATATGTTTTGCTTATAGTGTTCATTTTGCACATCATGAGGGAAGAACACTAGAGTATTTTCCTTATTTTTGTGGCAAAGTTTTAATGTAGGGGTTATAATAATTCTTTTGGTTGCATCGTAATTGTTTTTACTTTCACTTTTGATGCATTTGTGCTTTTTTTTTATTTTAAGTAGTAATATATTTTGAATAGTATCACAGTTTCCTCATAAATATTAGGCAGTGCAACTATTTTCAACGTTGATAATAATAAGAAATGTTTATTGACAACCAAATCAGCATATTTCAACCTTCAAATGTTTTTTTCTTGAGTGGGATACAAAAAGATATTTGCATTACATTTTTTTACTATAATATTTAGCATATATTTTGCTTTATAGTGTTGAGTTTGCAGATTATGTGGAAAGGACATTAGAGTGTTCTCCTGATTTTTGTAGCAAGGTTTTAATGCACAAGTGAATTACTAACTAATTTATTTATTGACTACTAAAATTTACATTTTTATTAATTTATTTCCCTGATTTTTTCAGGTACCCGTATGTGTTCAGAAGTACCTGCAAATGAGAGTAACGCTTGTCTTCCCCGAGCTCTGTTGCCGAGTTTGTAGAGCGTGGCCAATTCAGACTGGAAGATGAGTGAGTGAACAATGCATCAACTGAATGAAAGCCGCTCTGAGGTAAACCATGTATGACAGCGGGCAATTTTGTGTGTGTTTTGGCTAGCCAGGCTCCTCGATTTTCTGCTTTGCACCCAAGAACGCCCCTACTTTTTCACGCTAGACATTATATTTAGTCATCTTGGGAATACCATTTTGTTACCTGAAGGCAAAATCAATACTCTTCTCTTTCTCTGATCTGGGCTGGATGCAGACAGCAGTGGATTGAGTAGATTTCTCAGTCATCTTGTATGATATAAATCCATTTGTTGCCTTTGAAGCCAAGGTACAAACCTATCTCGTCTCCCCAGGCTCTGTTTTGGTCTGGCGCTGCGTCCATCTGTCCGTGTGTATCAGAGGTCAACAATCAGTAACCACATGCCCAAACATATGGCTTGGTAAAGCACCACAAGGTGGCGCTGTAACCCAGTCCCTCTCTGGGAGCAAAGTGTTTATTACCCATCACGCCCCTCTTGACAAAATGTTCTCTGTATCCTATTGATAGGCTGCTAGATTGTGCTCTTTGAATGTCACACCATCTGCCTTGGCATGTTTTAGCTTTGTGTGTGTGTGTGGTGTTGTGAATATTTCATGTCTGTTCTGGCTCAATACAGGTTCGACTCCAACAATCTCTTTAATACACCAATGGCTCTAGTTAAACACAGAGTCACACTCTCAAGCACACTTAGTAATATGCATGTAAAGCCAAAGGCCCTTGCATAGTAATACACTTGCAAATGTACATACTGTTAGACTTGCTTTTATACGATGGCTCATTTGAGGAGGAGTGTTTACATTGCTCAATACAAGATCCTACGCTAACATTTACACGTCCAAGGACCAGTTTTGTTTCCTAGTGACACTAAATAATGTTTAAAGTGTGACTCATGTTTTCCTTAAAGTCTGCCTTTCTGTCCTCATGCTCACCTCTAAAAGTGACGGATGACAAATATAAGACTTTCTGCAGTGAATGTTTTAAGAAAAGCAGTTGAATGCAAATTGATTTTTCCACAGAAGAAAGTTATTTTGTTATTTAAAAATGACAAAGGCACTTGTCTTTTGGAGTAACCTGCCCCAAAGACATCCATTGGGTCTTTTACCTAGAATGACATCAACATGATCTACCAGTTCATCTAATCTTCCCTTCATTTGTCCAAATGAATGATCTCCATCTTAAGCCTTCATTGATGCATCATGTGCGCTTCTATAAGCTCAAGTCTCCTGCTAAGCCTTATTAATGAAGAAACGGCCATCTGAATGGGGCCTCCTATCTGACTAATGTGTAAATAGACACATGATGTCTCTCCTTCATTTCACCACCTGAGACACTGCTGTATTGGTGCGGTTTTGCACCGCAGGCATCGGACACGTTGTTGGTCATATGTAAGTGAAGGATCATTTAACATGCATGTGTGTTATTGAGCAGAATGCATGCAAGCGCACGTAGATGCACAAAAGGCTCTTTACTGCTAGGATTTGAATCTTACTCTGGATGTGTATTAAAGTTGTTGAAGTGCTTTTTGTAACTTATTGTATGTGACTGTGAAGGATCATGTGACACTGAAGAGTGGAGTAATGGCTTTGCATCACAGAAATAAATTACATTTTAATATATATTTAACTAGAAAATGATTATTTGAAATTCTAATTATTTTTACAGCATTAAAGATTTTAATGTAATTTGATCAAATAAATAGCGACAGAAAGCCCTTTGGAAGCTGGTGTCAAAATCTCCAGCAACCAGTAGCATGCTATTGCACTGTGTGCGCAAGGAAACGGATGTATGGAACTAGCGGGAAAAAAAGTGCTGTCACGGCACGAATTAGACCCTGTTCATAAAGCAACAGTCAGAGCACTGCAACACACCTCACGTTTGCCAGGGGCCACCCTCAATGACCGATCGTGTGACTCGTTCACATAAAGTGAAACTCATCACTTTATGTAAGAAATTAGCGGAGGATAGACCCGCCCTGGCGCATCTGTCTGTCTCCTGGCAGCACGCAAGCTGTCTATCTTTTTGTTAATTCCATACTGTCTTTTATAGTATATTTATTTATTTATTATGGGCTTTCAGTTCAGTAGTCCATATTTTTCACTATTTGCCTATTTTGGAGCAAAAACTATGTGCAGAAAGGAAGTAATGTAAATCTAGGTACTGAACATATTGAGAATAAAATCCTGTGTTTTCTTGAATAATACTGGGGGCATAATGCAAATATGAAAATATCTATATTTTATATATATATATATATATATATATATATATATTGATTTGATTTGTCATGAACTGTCATATTTTCTCTGATTGATGTACCTGGCCTGCCCTTCTTCTTCTGCTGGCCTTTAGTTAATGACATCAAATTAGACCTACTTCCTGTGTCACCTCTGTTCTGTACAGAGTCACATCTTTGCTAAGAGACATGCGATTAACCCCGAGTATCATTGCCTTCACTCCCAGCAGGGTCCACGAATCAGCAACTACCTCCGTTGTTCCCTTAAACTCCTCATTTGTTCTGTGTCATCCTGTACTCACGAGCCGCAAAACCTGCAACCTGTTTGATTGATGTGCTTACGTCTGTGGATGTTATTTCAGAAGATTATTTCCTATGCAATAGGCTAGCCTGCGTTTAAATAGTGAGGCTATTTCATGATTCCCATCTCACTCACCAGCCCCAGTAACAAAGTTATTGCACTTAACATGATGGAAATGTCAGGTCATGTTATACAGGGCAAATGTAACTGTTCTGTGCACTTATATTGCAAGTACACATGGGCAAATGTTTTTTTTTTTGGTTTCCAATTTGTGCGTTCCTATTATTAACACGCATTAATCGTTTTTCTGTCCATGTATATCTTCATAAAGCAAGGCACTTCTGCTATCTCTGTCTTTATGAAACATGGATATCCGGATGATAGCAAAAAGGAGAAGAAAGAAGTTTTCCGTCTTGCCACCCATCATTAGGCGCAGCCATTAGAGAGTTGGACCGATAACATCAGAGCTGCCTCGTTGTGGTCAAAACACACATTCATTTAGCCATAGTCTACTAGGTACATGTAGTATTTGAATATAAACGCTGGGCTATAATGAGTCGTATCTTTAAAGTACAGTAGATGTAGAGACAAATTTTGTTTCTTCATTCCCTGTTTCTCGCTGAGTTCAGTTTTGTTTAACGAGCTGAAAGCGCATTCATTAAAGAGATGTTCTAGGTTAAATAATCGATTTCTCTAATAGCTTGTCACTGTGTAACTAAACGCCAGCTACAGCTCCATAATGTGCCGTGAAAACTAAACCATATTCCTTTCCGTTTACAACTAATTTATTGTTTTTCTGTAGTGTTGTTGAGCATTGTGCAAAAATTTATTTGCAGACTTTGTGAAACATTATTTCTGTTTCACTGATGTGTGGCATCAGTTTATAATCGAAATAGAATAAAAAATATTTTTGGAATACAAAAATGTTACATTTTTGCCATTAACTTTAAGTGCAGTAGTGCATAACTGTCAACGTGGTATGTAGTGCCTCAAATGCTTTAGAATGGGTTCATTTTTTATTACTTTTTGTTCCCACTATAATAATTTCCAAATCTAAACAATAATACTGTGGATTTAATATAATCTAAATTTGCTTTTTTAAATTATTATTATAATTATTTAATAATAATAATAATAATGAAATGATTTAATTTAATTGTGTTCAACAAAAGAAAGCCACATGCTTTTCTGTAAATAATGATAGAAAACAATTAGTTAATCGTCATTGATACACGGTGCAGTAGCTGTTTGGGTGTGATCCATATGTGATGCCTGAACATACAATCTTCTGGGTGGCACGAACATAGTGGAATATTCCAACCTCCAGGGAGCACGAAGGCAAAAAAAGGGAGATATTTTCATACACTCATTGTACATCTATTTTTACTTTTAGCGTGAAAGCTGGGGGGGGATCTCCCTTCTGCCCTGTCATTGCATGGTAGAACCCCCTTATGCCCCCTTTTCTACGTGAGTCAGAGCTAAGTTTGGATGTTGCTAAGTCCCACTTGGAAACTGAATGCCTGTCTTTGTCCCTGAGAGCAGGATGTCTCACATATGACATTTGGAAGGAGAGGGAAGCAGGCAGAGGGGGCAACTTTCAGTGTAGGGTTACGGAGTCTGGCAGCTGAGAACCACTGAAAGAAGAGAGCAGTGCTGTGAGTGTGTGTGTGTGTGTGTGTGTGTGTGCATGTGCACATGTACGTGGCTCATCAGACACCCAATTCTTCTATGAATTATTCATGGATGTCAATTTAACACGTTCATTTAGTTCAATTATATGCTCAATGGTCAATGATATGGAAATAATTGAATTCTAAAACCACTTGTAGTGTGTAGTCTGTTTAATGATTTTATCTCTAATGTCTTTGAATCCTTCATTTGGTGACCTTTTGGTCACCAAATATTATGGGATTTTTTGGTTAAATAATGTATCCTATTTTAATTGATTCATAGTTAATTCATAGACATCAAATTAATTATTTCAGTAGTTTATGAAAGTCTTTGAACAAGGCTTATTTTAAGAAACTGTTATTTTTCTTTTATGCAGTGTCTTTTGAATCTTTACTCATAATTGCAAGATTGAAACGTAAGAAAAAAAAATTTTTATATTTTTTTCTCAATGTGGAAATAATCTGCCATAGATATGCGACTAACTTCATTTATTTGATATGTACACTGTGTCATTTAAAAAAAAAAAAAGAAAAAGAAAAACATTTAACAGTCATGGAATGAATTACAATTGTTTTTAAATGGTTGGTTGTAAGGTGTTACAGTAAACCCTGGCTTTAGTAACAATGCAGAAATATCATCTGGTAGTGGAAAGATGACGTAATGCTCATCCAACTTTAGAGATGCCTAGAGAGCAATCGTCACAACTGCCCTCAACTTAAGCACTAACAGAGTCATGTATATCCCTTTCACATGCCTTTCTGCATTTACCTCCAGCTTCCTCCCATTGCAAATGTGTTGAAAAGTTGTAAACCAGTCATCGAGGTACAAATCTGTGCTTAAGGATAAAATGCAACCATCCACTGGCTTACCATCTATAGAGCTGATAAGCCTTAATGACTTTACAGTGTATGGTTTATTCAGTTGGAGTAGATGCAACCTCAACGTACTATTCTGTGGCTTTCAAACGAATCAGGGTCCAGTTTCAGCAATAATCCTTTCTAGGGAGGGGAGCGAGATGTTGTCGGATAAGAGAGAAATTACAGCAGTTTTCGGGGCAAGTCAGAAATTAGGAGTTGGAATTGGCATTGCTCTCTGATAACATCAGTGCCGACACAACATTCTGGGAAGCGTTTTCGTAAACTTGCTTGTGTTGACCCGTTGACAAAAATGCCAGGATAATGAATGCAGTACTATGTAAATATTTTTAGATTTTTACCTAAAATATAAAATTGTAATTTACTCACCCTCATGTCATTCTGAACTAGCATGGCTTAATTTCTTCTTCTATATATTTTACATGAAATGAAAATTAATGAAAGTTTCAAAACAACAAAAAAGCCCCATTAAAATGAATGAAATTTTAATCGCCATTTATTTGCACTCGTCATTTACTGTACAAAGGATCTGAAGAATATTTTTCATATAATGGAAGTGAATAGCAACTGGAGCTGTCAGGCTCCATCTCCAGTCCCTAATCACTTTTATTCATTGGGAAAAAACTGCCAGTATATAAGTTAGAGATTCATCTTTTACTTTCCAAGGAAGAGTGAAAGAGTTTAAATCAATAAAGTAAAAAAAACAACACAATTCTCCTTTTTTTGGTGAGCTATCCCTTTAAAATTTCATGTGTGAGTGAATGTTTTAGGCATCTTTAGGTGTTCCATTTGTCCTCAGTGTGCAGGGCTTTAGCACATTTTATGCTGTAACCTGATTTCTGGCTTAAAGCATCAGACACACTTTCTCTTTCCCTTTTTCTTTTTTATTCATCTCAATCACTTTCGACCTTGTTCCTCCCCATTCCCCTTCTACATGCCTGTCTTGTGTAGCAGTGGGAGACTGATGAGTCCACCTGGACCCCCTGGAGTGTGAGATGTCCCTGTGAGAGTGAAACACACAGTCCACTCGGCCTCACTAAGTGTGTGTTTGGAGTCAGAGGCACAATCCACGCTGCTGTGCCCACAGATGGTCACACTACAGGAACAACATTCTGTTCTGTCTCCAATGGTGAGAAAGAGAAGGAAAAAGACACATTGTGGGTTTTTTCCCTTTCTTTCTTGAGAAAGCGAAACAACCACATTGTCTGACCCAGGATGCATACAGTGTGCTTAACAAACCTTATCATTATTATAATGACAGGTTAAAATTGCAAAATTAAAATACCTCTTTTTTTTTTGGTGGACAGCTTCTCAAGTTCACACAGGTGTCCTAAGAGAGGGATTCTTCACATGAACCCACTGTAAAATAAAACTGCAGTTATCGGAAATTCACTGGAGAAAAAAAACTGAATATTACTGGAATACACTGAAAGACAAAAGACCAACTAATGTGACACTAAAAATGCAATAAGAATTAACCAAATAAAATGTAACATACAATGCCTAAATGTACTTTACTATACATTAAGTATAGTGTTAAACATATATGTTCCAGTAATATTTGGCAACCATTATATATTTTCTGTCCTGCAAATTGTCTAAACAATTTAAAAAAAAAATGTATTTGTATAATTTTGTTGTTTTCTTTTAACATAATGATACTGTATGTAGGGTCTTCTGGGTCCTTTTACTGTTTTTCACTGTAAATTATGTGGATGTTTATACAAATGTAATTACAAATAAAAAATAAATAATTTTTTTCACTGTAGTTAAGCTATCAACATATTTGTTCTGTATCATTTTATATTGTCAGATAGACACATTCCATTAATATTTGGCAACCAGTAATCATCCATATGCTTTTCTTAAAGGTGCCCTAGAATGCATTGAGAGAATATTTTAAATTGTCGTCTGATATGTACATAAAGGTATGTAGCTTAGGTAAGGGAAAAAAATGTCCAGAACGGGTTTTACAGGTCCATTTACAAGCCTAGAATTTGACCCTAGAATGAAACAGTCTGTTTTTGCCTTATTTGGAAGGTTCATGAATAGTAATGAGGAGGTCT
>JAUCMS010000079.1:7512063-7544997 GCA_032357445.1 Enteromius radiatus | reverse complement strand
GTTATGTCCATGTACTGAACTCTTATTATTCAACCATGCCAAGGTCAATTCAGTTTTCCATTCTATGGCACCTTTAACAAACCTCTATCCTTGTAAACTCTTTTGCTTAATGTGTTTATACTATATATCTTTAAAATAAATGGCATTTAAATTTTGTATACATATTTAAATTATGGCTTAATTGTCCAAATGCATTTTTGGGCCACTCTGTGAACTTAATGTTTTGCTTGAAGCGTTCTGTTTTGTGTCTGTGTTTCCACAAATACACAAATTGCAACAGGATGTGTCCTCGAATGCATTTTGGTACTTGCCTGAGTGATTATATACACACAGCTTGCTTGAACTCGAGAGTCTGAACTAACTTCTATTCAAGCCTCTTGAACACATGTCGTAGAAGGGTCTTGATTGGTTGCAGAGCATTTCATCAGCAGTGACACCATGAGCTGTCAGTGGTCATTACGTGACCTCAGAAACCTTTAAAATAGGGATGAGTGATGCCACTTGTTTACTTTTCGATTAAAATACTGTCTAATACCCAATACAACCAATATGAGCTATTTTAATGAAAATGATAAGTGTTATATAATGTAATTATGATAGGTAATGTTTCGCTGAAAGTGTCACAGATAAAATCTAGCTTCTTATATTAGGGGTGTATAAAATTTTCGAGCCAGCCTGTGCTAGCAGTCCCTTCCTATTCCACTCCTTTGACCTTCCTTATATTAATTTTTTAAAGAAGTGGATTTACTTAATCTAATTATATAGCAGTCGTGCGGTTTTTAATAAGCCTTATATCTGAGTGACATTGCCTGCCATTCGCAGAGACAAGGCTCTGTATTTCTCAGCCTCATTCTCTTTGTCAGACACAGAGCATTAGCCTGGTTTTCTTGCAGTGTATTATAAGTAGGTCAAGCTTGAGGTCAAGTAATGTTGTATTTTGCTTTCAAATCATGCAGCGCTGTTCACCTGGATAAAAGCTTGATGGTATTTGTTGCCAGTGAAGAGGCTGAATTTGATATTGAATGATTTAAATTAAATGTGATTCCTCGTTTTTATGCTTGAGGGAACATCTTGTCCCATGCATGCCCTTGCGAGTGTGTGTCATTCAGAATGATTTTGAGGTCTCAGATTGGCCATGCCTCAAAACAGAGAGCTGTTTATCGCGATTAATCACATCCATAATAAAAGGTTTTGTTTGCATAATATATGTGTATATACTGTGCATAATTAGTATGCATATATAAATGCAAACACATACATGTATATATTTAAGAAAAATATGTTATGTTTATATATTAAATGTCTTTATGTATAATATAAGAATGTGGATATATTAAACTATAAACATGTAAAAATTCTCAAAATATATACTGTATGTGTATGTATTTATATATAAACATACATATATAATGTTAATAAAAAGTTTTAATTTGGATGCGATTAATCATTTGACAGCAATAATTATTTTATATTATACTATATTTCAATTTTTATGTCCATTTTTAAAAGGTTTATAATAAATAACTCTTTACTATTATATTATTAATATTATATTATTATTAAATGTATAATTAATAAAACAATACCCCATATAGAATATTTTATTATTTTATTTTTCCATATAATTCAATATGCCATATAATATATTAATGTAAATATATCATGTAAAATATATCAATGTATATACATGCAAATATTTCCCAAATATATACTGTATGTGTGTGTATTTATATATATATATATATATATATATATATACAAAATAAATAAGCAGAGTACACATACATATATTATGTAAACCAAAAGTTTCATCTGGCAATTAATCATTTGACAGCACTAAAATAATCATTTAAAAGTCACACACATTATGAAAGGCCAAATAGGCCAAAGCCTGTGAAAGGCCTGTTGTGTCTTGCCTTAATATAGTATAGATTAATATATTTTTGTCAAAAGTCCTTTTTTGGAAGACTTTTTTTCCCCTCGGTATGCACGTATGACTTGCGTAATCTATCTTTTGTTGCATGTACGCGATGAATGAGTCACTGAACCGGAGTCGTGGTCAGTCATTAAGTATAAACACGAACGCTGTGAGAGGGCGCCTTTGAAATAACACCGCAATCACTCTCTACTAAATGCATTCAGAAATGCCTTGACAATCTCACACTCCCATGCTTCCTGGACATTTTAAATGTGCTCACTGCTGCCTGGGCAAACTCATTCTGAAGGTCTTACTTATTAGCTGGAAAGAGCTTGCCTTTCATTTTTACTCTTTTAATCACCTTGCATATTACCATATGCAAAGTAGATGAATAAATTCGAGTTAATAAGGTTGCATTGTTAGGGAGGAGTTGGTCTTATGAACTGGAACTGGAGCAAACGCACACATTCAGACATGCTGAAAAAGTAAAGCCATTATAAAGCAGAGGTAAAAAAATTTTTTTAAACTAAATAGATAAAGCTCAATAGTTTATCTCATACAGCACTTGTTGTAGCTAGGACATAGTTGGCATCTGCGGTCAGCCTGACTGAGTTAATGTAATAGCCGCTCATCTCTCGTTCTACTTTCCAAACAGCCTGTGCATCTGGGAGCTGCTCTATATATTATTATTGGGCTCCATGTTTTATTATTGTGAACCCTCCAGTGAGCCAATGGCAGGCCAACCCATGTCCTCATGTCCGCCACAAACTGCCCACAGTTTATATCACCTGTGACCGCCGTCACATACTGGTTTATAATGTGTTTTCTGTATAATGCCTTTATTTTTTATGGTGTGGCTGTCTATGCACATCCACTCATATGTGGATCTTTGTCTGTGTATCTTGTTGCACATTTCTGGCAGTTGACAGAGTAATTGATATATATTTTATATTGTGTATAAAAACGTTATATAAGATGAGACGTAAATATAAACATAAATAATATGACCTGTGCTTATTTACATATGTAAAAGAAAATTGTATTACATTTTAAATGATTAAAAACATTTTGCTTATAAATTGGTATACCTATAGTGATTTGAAAGCAATGATTGAATTTGTTATAGTTTATAACAATAAAAGTGTTGTGTATGTATTCAGTATATTGCTTCTATAATATATACGGATATGCAAAAAACAGAAAAACTAAAAAAACAATATATGCCATCTATGACTCACTAGTGTAAAAAGCTTTTCACACCAACCCCTCATATGATGTGAGATGTTTCAGTGGCAGCGAGACCCTGCTCTGTTTTATTACATTTCATCATCTTTGCAGCCACAATGGTAGACCAGCTATCTGTGACTCTGGTGGTTCACAGCGAGCGTTACGTAACACTCTAAAACATCATAGTCAGTGTCATGTTTCGCATAAGATTAAAATGTTTGTCACACTACAATCAAATAAGTTATGACAGCACCATTTGTGTCTCTTAGATGAGTCAAATTCTATGATTGCGCAGAGAAATTTTGTAAATGCATGAGCTATTATATTGCAAGAAATTGGATGAAGTAAATGCCTGGGTCTTATTTCACAGTTGCCTTTTAGTGTTATGTTCAGAGATCTCTGATTTAATTTTTTCTGCATTCTTCTTCATGTAATATATTTTATTTGACCATAAATGTTTTGTAGTGCTATTATTATATTATATTAATATATTATATTATTATTTTGAGTATAACAAATATGCAAGAAGAAAATATATAATTACATAAATATTTTATTTTATGTATGTGTTTGTATGTGTATGTATTTTTATATATTTTAATAAGCAATTTAAGTAGTAAAACAATTAAAAAATGCAAATTACAGAGTTAAATAAATAAATAAATAAATAATGGTTGGAATTCAATGGATTGTAGTCATTATGGTCAAGACTTACAACAGGCCAAAGTTCAAAAGGTATACAGTGTTTATATTTATAAACTAGCTATAAAATGTAAATTTAAACAAACATTTAAAAAAACAAACAATATACAAATAAATAGAGAAGACTGAACATTCATATGTTAAGTATGAAAATGCCATATGTTCAAAATAAATATAATTTAGTTGTAATAAACATATATATCATATAATATAAAATATAATATAAAACAGATCACTAAAGATAAAATAAAATATGTTCGAAATAAATATTATCCTGTCATTTTTTATATAAATACAGTATATATATATATATATATACTCTATTTATAATAATAGTTACAAAGTAAATATAAAGAATATAATCAAATCATTTTCTTAAATTATAGCTAATCTAACATCTAATGGTCCTCACATGCCTCTATGCTTTACAGTAGCATAATGGGACACCACAGTGTAGTGTACTTGTGGAAAATGTCATGCCTCTTCCTTTCTCCTTCACAAAGCCTGAGCCAGAGAAAAGAGGCATAGCACGCCTGGCATCTCGACAGATGGCACTGCCATGTTGAGAGAAGTGCCCCCAATCCGACCGTGGCTCAGAAAACTAATTATTGCGCGTGTCAGAGAGGAGCTAAGCAGCAGTGCTGTGGCATTTAGACATCACAGGAGAGTACAATAGCCCCGTTTATCCTCTCCGCTTCAGCTCAGAGATCATTCTGCAATTAAAACGTTACTCATTAAACAGCGGGGGAAAAATTTAATTGTTGTAAAGTCTTTTCAATTTGCCAAACCGGTTCCTTGTGTTTAGAGTGATTTCAGCACCACTGATGGACCAGTCAGGCGTCAGTCCTGCAGAAAACAAAATGAAATCGACAGATAAAAAAAAAAAATAGTTTTACAGAATAACTTAAATAAGCAACAGCATATAGAGAAGCAGGGGCAAGGTTATGGCGATTACCTGAAATTCATTTCTAATGCATTTATGCTGTGGATTTTAATGTGCGAATGCCAAATTTAGTCTCTTTTATGGTCGTGTGGTGATTACAGAATACAATTAGAGTGGATTAAGGCAGGTGATGGCAGAGTAATTATCTTCCAACTAAATTAGTGTGACAGCAGCATGCAGGGAGAAAATGAAAGAGTAGCTGACACATCAGACACATCATCCTTGTCATACAGTTCCCACACGTAGTATTGCGTATACAGCAGCGTATATAGCAGAATCTACTATATTTTGTACATTGATGTGTATACGTAGCCAAGAGCAAATTCCTACAGTTAGATAGATAGATAGATAGATAGATAGGTTAAAATTCAAATGTATTTAAAAAAAAAATCACAATATAACTGTGTTATGAATGAATGTCGTTACTTATGCCATTCTTTTTCCATTAACTAGTACTCAAACAAATGACAGTTTCCCCCGTTACAACACCATTACCATTACTGACAATAAAATGTGGCGTTACTGTAACTGATTATAGGCTCAGTTCATCTTAATAGATGCGCAGTGTAACGCACCTGTATTTGACATTCCATAAACTCTAGTGTGAAGGCGCAGAGGTAGAGAGTCTTATATATAATGCAATATTGACATGCTGACATGTAAACTATATTCTTTGTTGTTATTTCCTGTTCTTTTGGAATTGTTCAGCTTTTTAGAACTGTCGGTTTCTGTGGTGGTGGGCGGGACTAATGCCCTAATGACAATCTTATTGGCTGGTGCTCACCTATTGTCATCCCTGTTTTGATTTCGGCAAATCAATTCGAGCGAACGCAGACAATGTAACTTTAACTAATTATTTTTAAGTAATTAACTAAGTAACATGCCCAACACTTAATGTTAATAAGAAAATTTAAAAAAAAATGATATAAGAAGAAAGAAAGATTGCCTTTTTATGTACAGAAACTATTGTTTTGTCAAGTAAACAATTCAAGTAATAAACCCCCAAAATATTATTTATTAAAATGTTTTTTAAACATAAAAATAAGATTACATTGTTCATTTTATCAAGTAATTCAACAGACAAATATTTATGTATATATATATATATATATACATTTAATATGTATACACACACGCAAACACACACACACACACACACACACCAAAAAAAAAAAAAATTAAAAAAAAAAAAAAAAAATATATATATATATATATATATATATGAGAGAGACTTTATATACCCAAAAATATATACGTATGTATGTAAAAAAGGAGTTATTATTATTATATTATGTAAAAAAAAATTGTATATTTTCATCAAGTAATTTAAGAAATACAAAAATTTACTATACACATACACGCATTTGTCTCAAAGCACAAAGTCATAGTGTAGGTTGTTATTCATGTGTGTGAGCCATACTGTTGGCTTTAAGATAAACAGGTTGGCTTTTGTTCAGGGCTCTGTCATCAGGAGCTGCTATGAAGCATTCACATGAACCGTCTGTGTGATAAACTGGACAAATTCGTGTTTGGTTTTGTTCCACAGTCTGTGTGTGCACAGTGCAAGGCCCAAGGCCAGAGGAAACAACAAACATGTCTGCTATCTACCCTCTCCCTCTCTCCTGCTCTCTCTCATCAGCCCATCTGTCTACCTTTGCCATTGTGTGTGAGAGAGAGTGTGTGTATGTGTTTGTGTGTGTGTGTCTGTGCCGTGTGGGTAGAGGTGACTGTCAGACAGTGGGGCGGCAGGTGTGCAAGCAGAGCTCTAATAGACACACACACACACACACACACACTAGACAGAAACACCTCATTGTCTGGAAGTGTTTGTTTCCTCTACCCCTCACATATGCCAGTGTTCCTGGCTTAAGCCGCCCTAAACAAAAACCTGTCTATTTAATCTCAGACCATTCTTTAAAAGTTTCCATTGCATGTTTTGAAAACCTGACCTGCGTTTTATGGTCAGTTGCATGAAGAGTAAAAAAAAGTTTCTGAGTGTTTAGTCAAGTATGGACACTTTTGGCTATGATGTTTTAGAAGAAAAATATTTCTCACAAATTCATTTGTATCAGCATTTTTTTTTCCTGATTTGTCATGATAAATTAAATATGTGGTGGAAGCAACTTTATAAACATATTGTTTTGATTTTATGTTTCTTTTTTTACCATGTGTAACTTAAACTTGATATTTACCTTGATTTTTTTTTTATCTCTTTAGTTCACTAACTTGGATAAAACATTTTAATAGATTTACATATTTTAGACTGAAAATCTTAGTACATGATTAATAACAATCATACTAATTAAAAAAAGATTAGAATGCATTAGAATTGACACAAAAACAAGTAATAAAGACATGGGTAAAAGTTTCCAACACTATTAATATGACCTTCATATAGCAAAACATCGTTATAACCTAATTATAACCTAATAAATTACCTAATCCTAGGTTGATAAATGTTTTACTTTTAAAATCTTTAAAATCTTTTACTCAGAGTCATATTCCTCAAAATTGAGCCCTCCACACATTTAATTGTATTAATGTATGTATATGTCTTTGTGATGATCACAGGATTAGACTGCTGTCAGACACATCTGTTCTGAAGATAAAGAGGCCTTTGGTTCTCTCTCTTCCGAGACGTTCTTGACCGCAGCTTCCAAAACTCCTTCCAAAAACAGTGAATTGAGCCCAAAGATTTCTCAGCACGAGCTGTCTGAATTGAAAACTTCTGTTAAAGTGGAAAATGGACTTAAATTCTTTCAGTTCAAAATTGGGTCTAACATGGCTCTGAACTTGGCCTAGTGGCAAAGCAGAAAACCATGTGACTCATACTAACACAAGCCTATGTTTTTGCTTTCAGCATCGTAGCATTGCTAAAATTGCTGTGTTTTTTCTTTCCATCAATCAGGTGCTGTAGAGGTGGAAAATGTTTTGGTGCTGTTAATTGGCCTATACAGGATGAAGTGCAAAATAAGGACACAGAGCTGATGTAACATTAGAGGACATGGCAACCCAAGATGCCCAAAGCTCTGGAAGCTAATGAGGTGTGCTACATAGCAAACATCTGCTCACCCAATATATCACAGTAATTTAATGCCACGGTCGTTCATTCAAACGACATTTGCTTGGCGTGCCTTGGTCTGATCATATGGAAGATGTAAGATTCTGTAGCGACGGTGTGTCTTTAAAGGTGAAATGTGTTGTTTCATTTGGTGGTAACATACTTTCTATCCTTGCTTAATTGGCTCAGCCGAAAGACTGCAACAATCAGGTTTTTGTAAGTAAAAATCAATTCATTTTCTCCAGGAGAATTGATTTTGAACAACTTATTAACCGTTAAATGCTGAGCCATGAGCTGTGGCTTTTGTTCAAGCAATCAGCCCTCATTATTTCAAATGGGTTTTTAAATAATCATGTTGAATAGAGCAATTCCTTGTGGAAGGCTATAACTTGTGCTTCTGTGTCGAAATCTCAACCAATCAGAGAATTTGTTGTGTATGAGAACATTAAAAAGCACCTGCCCACTCCTGTGAAAGGAATAGTTAAATCAAAAACCAGAATTTGCATGAAATTGTAAACTGGATCTAGTAAAGGTTTATATGAGTTTAATTGTTGATAGGAATAGATTTGAAAAAAAAATGTATCATTACATGACTCACCATAGCTCACCAAAAGGTCCTCTGCAGTAAATGGGTGCCGTCAGAATTAGAGTTCACGTTCACAAGTAGTCAACACAATTCCTGAGCATCAGTAAACGTCTTGTAAAGTGATAAGATGCTTTTAAGAAACAAATCCATCATTAAGGCTTTTTAATGTTGATTCTGACCAAAATATGACTCAGCAATTCTAGCACTCCCTCCTGTCAGCATATGATGTGGACTAATTCTCAAATCACTTAAATATTTGTATGCAGTGAACTTAAAATACTTTCCTAAAACCCCACTGTACAAAATAAATGGAAGAAGTACTTCAATTGAGTTTGGGCACAGCTAAGGAACTCAAAAAATCCTCCCATTTGTCATTTATAATGTGTTATCAAATTTTAGTACTTGGTTACCAAGGAGACAACACTATCCGTGAAGGGCTTGAGATGAAATCTGAAACATTTGATTCCGAAAACAAAGAAAATTGCATATAGTTGAAGGAACAGCAATCGAGACAGTCGATTCCACAGCGATGCACTCATAGTGTTTGCCCTGGTGCAACGGAATGATGAAAAGTGAACGGATACGACAGCTTATTTGGAGCGAGAGATGGAGAGGAGGAGATAGAAATAGATTGGGTGACAGAAAGGGGAAGAGAGGTAGAGAACCAGAGAGAGACAGAGGAGTAAATTGCTGTTTGACTGGGGGGAAAGAGCCCCACTCCCCTGACTCCTATAGGAGCTGAATTATGTCTGTAGGAGGTAATTAACGTATCACAGGAGAGCGAGACCGTCCTCTCTTTAACACGCAGACTGAGGGGGTCTGGAGAGGCCTGCAGAATCAAGACTCGCAGCCCCAATGTGTCATCAGCTTAATGAAGACGTCCCTGAGGCCTCGTGCCCTAGCCACTAACCAACACTTGCTTGCCAAGATGCCTCCGTATTTATCACCTCACTCTGCTTGGCATGTATAGTAGTGCTCATTCATCCAATTCAATAAATATTACTAGTAGGCGATTGTTTACATAACAGTGATGAGCATGGATAGCTACTTGATCTTCGAAATTAGGTGGTACTGGGTGGAGGGACATCATCATTCTAGGAAGCATTTAATTGGAGAAAATAGAGTGGGTACGAAAGTATTCAGACCCCCTTAATACACCCCCTTTCTCTCTTTGTTATATTGCAGCCATTTGCTAAAATCATTTAAGTAATTTTTTTTCCTCATTAATGTACACACAGCACCCCATATTGACAGAAAAACACAGAATTGTTGACATTTTTGCAGATTTATTAAAAAAGAAAAACTGAAAAATCACATGTTCAGTATGACAATAATTTTTTTTTTCAAATTTATGGGGGTCTGAATACTTTCCGAACCCACTGTCTATTGGACACACCCCTGAGTACAGAATGAGTCAAGCTCTTTTAAAGGAAAATTTTGGTATATTTTACTCACCCCCAAGCCATCCTAGGTGTATGTGACCTATTCCTTTAAGTCAAATGGATTCTGATTGGCTGTCAATGTTTTTACTATTCACCAGCTCGAAAGAAATCATTTTCCTACTTGTCGTTATTGATCTAATTTTAGTATGGACATCCCTATTCTCATAGGAATGCATATAAAAACTTTATAGTTATCATTATAGTTATTGTCTTTGATGTGAATGGGCCATAAAACTAGAGTTTTAATAAATAGTATCTTATTAATGGAATCTTTTGTAAAGATATTAGTACATGGAAAATCTCTTTCTCAAGTCATCATTTACTTATCCTCAAGTTGTTCCAAACCTGTGTGAGTTTCTTTCGTCTCAACATTTGTTATTTTGGGTACATTTTTCTTGAAGACGCCACATGTCTGATTTAAGAGACAAAGCTTCCCGGGTCTTTGTGTGCTGATTATAGTGTCATGTAGAGAGGAAATTAACCCGCTTTGTTGCTGAGGAGTTACAGAGCTTCTCTATGGAGCTGCTAATTTGAAACAATGTGTTGCAAAAAGATTTAGATTTACAATGACAGTACTTGAGAGTATCCTGCCAATTACTTCTCAAAAACATACTTTATGTACATTAAAAACATTCATTAATGACTTATTCAAAGTGTTATTCAGTGTAAGCAGTATTTATTAGCACTGTTTGCTAGGGTTAGCATCATTGTGGATTATTAAAAAAAAAATGAAGGTTAGTACTATGTATATTTATTATGTGTATATATAAATACACACACGCATGTATATACTGTAATTTTTATGTTTGTATGTTAAATATATATATAGCCTATATATATATATATATATATATATATATATATATATATAATTTATATGGATATATTATATATATTATATGGATTTTTTTTTATATATGCTGATTGTGTGTATCTTCATAATAAATATGCACAGTACAAATTATGTAAACAAAAACTTTGATTTTGAATGCTATTAATTCCGATTAATCATTTGACAGCACTAATTTCAGTGTACATCACTTACTGTATTTTTATTTTTCTCTGATATTCTAACCTCATTTATTCAAAATAGTAATTATTAAATATATATTAAATATTAATTTTCGGCATCAATGATGAATGATCAATGATACTAAATACTTGCTTGCAAAAAATAACTGACCTCAACATATCTTACAGTCCAGTTCCTCTCTTTCTTTGTATCTCAGTAGGTCTTTTTATATTTTTCTCTGAGGCAGCTTCCACTTTTTTTTAACGCTTCTTTACTGAGTCCAGCTTAACTCATCCGAAGGGAACATCAGTGTGTGAACACTCTGTCCAACTCCACAGCACAAATGTGATTTAATTACTACCCAAAAGACTGTTTGTGTGTGTGTGTGTGTGTGTGTGTGTGTGTGTGTTTTCTGTAACAGCTCAAGCAGAGGTAAAAGATTCACATTCACACACTTGACAGAGCATCCACACTCCTTTAGTCATGCCGTTATGAAGCTCTCTGTGTGTGTGTGTGTGTGTGTGGGTGTCCTGTGAAGTTTTGAGTCTTATACTTCATGAGAGTCTCTTCTGCTATAGGCTAAACATCTGATTCACACAATCACAAATATACCAAGCTGCTAATGAGCACACTGTGTGTTTGTGTAGACTGTGATTATCCTGATGCGAGGGGGAAGATAAGAGATTACTCCTTCCTCTCTGTCTTAAATAAGCTAAATTTGCCCTCTCTTTCCCCCCAGCGATAACACTGGCTTCATTATATAATTAACACTGTTGATACTCACACCAGCTCACAACCACTGAACCCATATCAACTACACTTTCCAAAGAAGACTCATATGTACATTGTCCTACATGTGTAAAATGAGGTCATGCCTTTTGCCCAAGTCCATCGGAAAGTTAGTCTGGTGTTATGTGTCGGCTGTTAATCTAAGTTTATCTCCTTCTCTTTGTAGGTTGCTGAGTACTTATCACTTATTTCATGTATAGGTGTGTGTTTTGCGAAATACAGGTTTGTTTTCCAGGTATCTGAGTGATTGGTGGTGGGGTCAGGCAGTTCAGAGTGAATGTGGAATGATGGGATTGTGTAGAGCAGTCACAGATATCTGACTCTGCATTTTCAGTGGCTGATGATAGCAGCTTAAAGGCTTATGCTGTAATAAGAAGGTCTTGAGGTTGGTTAATCATGCTTTGACTTGGACTTTGATATTTGTTGTAGAGTATTCGTACGTGTGTGTGTTTCTGATTTGGTCATTTCAGTATTTTATATATATTTATATATTATTTATAAGTGTTGTTGTTGTTATTAAGATTGTATATTTAATTAAATAGCTTTTTTTTCACCAAGGCTGCATATATTCTTTGTATAAATACATTAAAACAGTAACAATATAAAAATATTTTTTTACGATGTAAAATAAATAATAATAAAGAAAAAAAGTAAAAAAAAGACACTACAAGTTCTAATATGCTGAATTGTTGCTCAAAAAGCATTTAGTATGTCTAGCTCTGTTTTTTTTTTTTCAGGATATTTTCATGAATAGAAAGTTTAAAAGAATATTGTATATGTGAAATTGAAATTATTTCCCTATACATATCTTTACTGTTATTTTTGATACCCTAGGATAAACAGTTGTGTGTGTGTGTGTGTATACATACAGTTATATGATATATATTTACATATAATATATCTAAAATTATATACAAAATTAAGTACAACAAAGGCAATATAATAGGCTAATAAAAGATTGAATTGGACCTCAAAATGGCAGTCTTTCCATTTATTTCTGTCAGCTCTGCACCATTTCAGTTCATCTGTAGGGATTCATTTTATGTAGGTGAGTGTGTGTATGTGTGTGAAAGACATTTGAGGCCCCTCTGATAGCATATAAGTGTCCCGTAGGCTCGACTGCTGCTTTATTTTAGCACTGTGCTGCTTCAGTTGAATGTGTAAAACGCCCCTGATTCGCAGTGCTTTATTTCACAGAGAATTCTGCACATGCATGCATAATGGAAGATTATTCTCAGATCTGATTCCCTACATATTTCAGACGCTCTGGCTTAAAAATAGCACCAGTGTCTTTCTGTGTGTATTCAGCTTAGCATTGCGCTCTCTCTCACTTTTGATTCCTCCACTGTCACCTCCCCATTTCTCGTAACACTTCTGACTTGACGATATTTGAATAGCTTGAAGAAAAGAGGAAAGTTGGGTCAATCTATATAATTATGCTGGGTTTTTAGTTCATTTGTAGGTACATTTCTTTAATCATATCAGAAATCTTATTAATAAGGAAAAATACTGTAACAGGGTTGAAGTTTTAAATATACACATGATAAAAGGTTTGTGTGTGTGTATATATATATATATATATAAATATGTGTTTGTGTGTGTGTGTGTGTGTGTGTAAATATAGACAGGGGTCCAGAAGTCCAGAATATTTCACTTTAAAGGGTTTCAGGATTATTGGAGTGTCTCTATCTCTCTCCTCCTCAGCTTCACAGCCCTTTTAGTGTTCCAGACAGATAACATGCCTTAGGACTACTTTACTACAAGCTGTATGAAGAGCCATCAAGGCTGCTTAGTTCACATTGTTGTACTCAACAGCAACGGATGTGACTCATTACACAGTTTAATACTTTTTGTTTAATTTTCAGTTGGAACTTGCGTCATATGACGTATTTCAGACTTTTCTTTTTTCTTTTTTTTTTTTTTTGCTCTTTTATTTTCAACATGAGTAATGTGATGTAATAACCTATTTTTGCAAAATAGGGCTTCTTTGCTTTTGAAGGACAGGAGAATAGAATTGCAATTTTCAATTGCCCGGCAAAGCTAGGCAAAGAAAAATACAGCTGTTTAAAAAAGGAATTTGCTAAGATCATGTGAAAGTAGGTGGAAAACTGTGTAATATTAACAAACAGGCCACGATATTAAGAAAATAATAAATGAAGTGATTATGTATTCGTCTGTATTTGTGATTTCATAATGTCAGCTGTATCTCATGTGTTCATCTATACCTGTTTCTGTCATGAATGTAAGATTGATGGCCAGCTGTGATGATACTCGTAAAAATTGATGTCATGTGACATTTGAGTTGGGATCATGAGTATATATTTACAGTATTGATATCTAAATTGAAAAATGATCCTTGAAACGAAGAGGACTATTTAAAGAATTTAAGGTGCTGCAAAGAACCGTCAAAGAATCTTTATTTTTATTTTAGAATCCTGCTTTATAAATCCATATTTAACTCTAAAATAAAAAGAAGAAATAGTATATTATTAGTTTATATTATGGAGTTTTATATATCTTTATATATATATTATATTATGGGGTGTAGGTATATTCTTTTTTGCTTTAATACAGTTTCCATTAAATTTGCATGGCTTCAACACATAAATAAATATATGTTACACTGGACCACAAAACCAGACATAAGGGTCAGGGTTTTTACATTTAGATTCATACATCATCTGAATAAATAAGGTTTCCATTGATGTATGGTTTGTTAAGATAGGACAATATTTGAAAATCTGAGTGTGCAAAAAATGTAAATATTGACATAATTGCCTTTAAAGTTGTCCGAATTAGTTAATTACATTTTGATATACTTATGGCAGAAAATTTACATGATCTCTACTTAATAATTTCCTAATGATTTTTGGCATGAAGGAAAAGTCTGTTATTTTAACCCATACAATATATTTTTGGTTATTGCTACAAATATACCGCATACGTTTGACTGGTTTTGTGGTTTAGGGTCACATATGTATTTTTCAACTTGAAAGTATTTGAGTATTTGTTTATCTTTTAAATAGTTTGAGGGATGACTGTATATTAATAATTAATTCTCATTACTGCAATTTAACTCAATATCATTGTCATTTCTCTGTACTATATGTATATAATCAGCAATAGAATGAAGAATCACGTGACAGCATCACAGGATTAAATTACATTTTAAAAAAACATTGAAATAAAAAATACTTCCAAATTGAAATAATATTTCTGTTTCACCACAAGTAAATTCAGCTATGGTGAAAATAAAAGACTTCATTAAAAACATCTAAAAAATCATAACTTTTTGTAACATCAGTTGTCACAGATGCAGCAGGAATCAGTTCAAAGACATGGCTTCATTTAACGTTGTGTTTGCATGTTAAGGTAGTGAAATGAGCCGCACACATCAGCCTCTTCAGATGAGCTAATAGCTTGGTGTGGGTTCACCACTTCCCTCATCAACATCTACAGCTCTGTAATTAAATAAAAATAGTTTTCCAGGCATTTACAGCAATATTTATTTGCTCAGTGATTTTTACCATGTATTCAGCAAACTGCATCACTCTCACCAGATACATCATTAGGACTTTTTCAGTTTGATCTATTGTTGCTTGCCATGTCTTTCATTCTCTGTGTGTGTGTGAGAGAGAGAGAGCCCATCACAGTGCCTCAACATCTGTCCCTGTATATTGCTGATAAGAAGCACCCTCCTCAGCCAAGTGAGGGAGAAACCATGGCAACGGTCCAGCCTGGTGTTGACATCATGGTGCGTTAAATATAACGTTTTGCCACACAACCAGTCATTCAGCCATTTTAGTCAGTCTGCTTTTCTATAAATACACACTTTTCTCCTCCCAACTGTAGCTCAGGCTGTTCAGACTAGATGGGGAGAGGAAAAGAAAAGTGTGTAAGTGTGTGTGTGTGGGTTTATGAGACAGCCATTACAAATTTGCAAGGACACTCATGTTTCACACAAGAACATTTATGTTTCTATTTCAAACGCTGTTATAAAACAGACTGCAGTGCTGTGTTTTAAATGCTCACTTATTACTGAGGCCAGATGTGCATAGTGTTCATTATATCTCACACTTTTAGGTAGGTCAACGACAATATATACACGTGGTAAAAGAACAAAGGTTTTTTTGAGAGAAACAGAAGGAGAAAATGATAGACAGAGGGCGAAAACAAGAGAGACAGGCGTAAAAGATCAAAATAATGGTTTGTTCTTACAGCACTTTGTTTTAATGGGGTTCAGCTGGGGACGTTTAGAAGTGGTTACGTTCAAACAGCAGCAGAATACGGCTGTCAGTTCCGTTATAGAATTCTAAATATGTTGCATTCACACACACATCAGTTTTAAACTAGAGTGACAACCGCTTTCTGTGACATCACAACTGAACTGATTTAGAAGTGGCTTTGTTTACTTTAGCATTTACTTTAGTTACTATGGTTACAGCAGTTGGTTAATATAGTCTTATGGTATTTCAGCATATAAGCCAGCATATCAGTTCAAATTCAAATAGCATTATATTTGATTCTTTCATTCAAATTTAATTTTAATTCCGATTCATTGTTTCTTCAAGTGCTCCAAAGCCTCTACCAAGAAAGCAATATTAAAAATGGAAAGTGCATAAATATCCTTTCTCTTGCACAGTAAAATTAAAAACTTCAAATGTTGAACTTATGGGTCGACGTTTATGATGTATGTTTAACTGTATCTTCAATAATTGCTACAACTTGCCAAGTAATTGTGGTCACGTATCACCTTAGTTACTTTATTAGTGTTCTCAAACAGATTCTGACAGATAACATTTGTCTGGAAAATTTGATGCCTTTATAATCAGTGTTTCTATTGAGCTGCTATCTGAGATAGTAGTTGCCTTGGAACAGATATGCATAATGTATTTTCCACTGATTACTCCTGCAGTAATCCTTTTTTTTTTTTTTTTTGTTATTTTGTTACATTTAACCTCGACATTTCAAATATTAAATCAGTATTACTTGTCCCTAGTAAAGTCTCACTTAAAATGCGCTTTTTTTTCTTCTTTTCCCCCACCCTCACCTGCTCTCTGTCTGTTAAATTGATTGAGATTATAAACAAATTTGCTAAATCTTTAGGAAAGATAAGATAAAATACTCACTGAGCTGCCATCTCTACACTAGGAAGGAAAATCAATTTTCTCAATCAACATTTTAGTTATTTAATTTAATTTAATTTAGTCTTTTTTATCAACGATATTATTTTTGGCAGATTTTGTTTTACTTTGTTTACTATTGTAAAAGCTAATTACTACTAGTTAATAATTATGTTATATAATAAGATATAATCATATACAATAATTAATATATTGATTTATTTCATTACTTTTATTTAGCATTTTATCAAATTTTAATACAATTTTACCATTTTTTGTGTAGTGCGGTATTCTTTAATGTGTCAATTAACCTAAAATATGTTGTTAAACTGAAACTTTTCTTTTAAAATTAAAACAACAGATAGATAGAATATCATAAAAAAATCATTTTTTTTTATGTGGTTTATATCTTAATTACTTAAAAAATTAGGATATAATATGCTTATGAAGCATGAACTTTTTTGTTGTGTAATTGTTTCATGTGACAGCCAATTGATTGTAGGAGCTTTGTATCTAACTTTGGTTTATCATCTGATCTCTCTCTGCTGTGACTAATTATTACCATTGATCATTGAACCTGCTGATAAGATGGCCTGAAAGCATAATAGAGGTGAGCTGGCAACAGTGACACTGTGTGTATTTGTGTGTGTGATCCGTGACTAACACACAGGTGTGTTCATCTATTCAGAAGCGGCACTGCACTGGAAAGCAAGGTCTTATTTGCAAGACAAAAAAGATAGTTTGTGGTACCGTTAAGCACACACACACAGACACACATATAAGAAGCACAGGATGAGTCAGACTGGCATTCTACATTTTACATCCTTTTTATTTCTCCATTATTGACGCTGAAGGTTTAGAAACCATATACATGCCGTGTCTCTCAGCGGAATGTCAAGAAGTTTGTCTTGTCACAATGATAAAAGACCCCAAATACAGTATGTCAGGCAGGGCCAGAGGTCGCTGTGTGTGTGTGTGTGTGGCACACTGTGTGACAGTAGAGCAGGAGAGAATAATGCTTGCTTTATTTAGCTCCCACTGACTTTCTGCCAAACCCACAACAGCATGGAGGTGAATACGTACAAACACATGTGCACACACACACACACACACACACACACACACACCATTAAATACCTTCCAGCACTTCATTAGTGCTGTGTAAACATTTCAGACATGCATTCAGCCCTTCACTTGAAGTGTTGTTGTCTTTTATTGTTTGATCACAGGTTTTTCCACATGCAATTCTGTCTGTGTTTGTGGAGCAGCCAATAACATAGTCACTTTTTTCAGTCAAACTTGTCATGCTTATGATGTGGGTTAGTGGATATCAGGGTGATGCCACTTTTTTCTGTTATCTTGATGAAGAAAAGACCCGTTTCAAAATTAGTTGGACATAATATTTATTTATTTATTCACTCACTCAATCATTTACTTTGTAGAAGCCCATGCAACAAAAATAATAATAAAATAAAATGAATAAAAAAGAATGTTTGTTTTGGACATTAAAACATTTGGTCTAACTGCCCAAAACATAATGATATTTATGAATTAATAATTCACAAAATTTCTAATAAATAAATAAATATAATGGAATAATATAATTTTGCCATATTTCTTTTTATATATGGTAGTTGTTTCCATTAAATTGTAACTTTTTTAAATAAATGTAAAGATAAATAAATAATCTTTGTATTTAACATTTTTAAATAATCATAAAGTAAATCAAATACATAAGGATTTTCCTTTTCATTTAACACATTTTAAAATAAAATAAGGGTTTTGATTTTCAATTGTCATTAAAAAAAACAGATAAATAAATAAATGTGTTTTTTTTCTTTTCCTTTATTTTGGACAATCTTATTAGTCATTGAGCCATTCTGTAGAAACCGACGGAGGGTTTTCTCTCTTTTGTCTTATATAGCATTAACACCTTATCCCACTGCCTGAGCCATGACCAGCAAAGCTCTAGTGATATTGCTCAAAAGGTCACGCTAGTGCATCTTTATGTCTTCAGCCATTTTATATCTCCACTTCTAGATCCCTTTTCCCTCCTGTTGAACTAGTAAATGTGTGAATGTAAGCATTCCTTTTTTAAAGAAAAAGGCTCAGTTGGCCGTAGCCGGGCACCATTTATATCCACCTCTCCAATCACTGTGAGGTTTCACAGACTGGCAGAACTGTTAATAAAAGCCTGTCAGACTGAACCTTTCAGCCCTCAGAGACACCAAGGCTGGACTCCGATAAGAAGAAGAGGATAAATTCCCTTTTATAGACACATAGAAGCAAAGTGGTTTAGCGCTGAGGGTTTCAGGAAGCCTAAAGAGCAAAGAATAAATGCGTGATCTGCTTATTGGAGATTTTGTCTCAAAGAATTCTGAATTGGAATGTCCATGTATTTATGGAATTCCAAGGGCTCTTGAAAAGTGACCCTTTACTGGTAGTGAAGGGGATCCCCAAAAAGGTGAAAGCCCTGCATAGCTCATGTGACTCAAGTCTGATTTATGAGCAGGAGGAGTTCTTTAAATATCTTCAAGGACTATGACAGAGGTCTTGGAAAGCGGTTTGGATCAAGGCTTGACATTTCCACTATAGGGCATCCCCCAACTTCCATTCCTACCTCCCTTTTCTCCTGTCTTAGATCACATGATCACAAAACCTGGAAATGTGCCTGTTTGTGTTTATGTTATGTGCCAAGAATCTGGTTTGTCAGGGTCGCCTCCATATAAGGTAAATGCTTAGCTCAGCACAAGCAAATTCCTCTCATTATTTGCTGTTCATCTGTCATTGCGTCTATGACAGTTGTTGTAAAATAGCTCACACTCTGTAATGGTTGGTTCTCCGTTCTGCATGCCGAACTCTTTATGTGACTCAGCCTGAACACTCATTCAGTAATAAGTGTGACTGGGATCCGGTGGCCCAGTGTTTGTGTTTGGAAAGCTTCTGTACTAAAGAGTTTGGAGGGAAATCTCCCTAAAAGCCGGTGGGAATTCCCCCAATGTTTCCACAGCTGTCTGCCGTACCACCTGGGGCTCTGCATCAGAGCTGGGCAACTCCCAACAGCTGCCTATCTGTCGTTCACAGTCCCTCTCTGTCCATTGGACAACTTGACACCAGACGTTCTTTGGTTTTGCTGCTTTAGACAGTCGAACAGTCAGAAGAGTCAAATAAGCTTGAGGGTTTCATATGCACTGTATAGTTTAGAAGTCATGTGTGCATGTTATATGGATGTTTAGTGGCTCTTAAAAAGTATTGAAGCTGCACTTAAAACAGAATCAGCCACACCGACCGGTGGCTGTGGCGCCTCTTCAAGTCGAACACACAATGTCTGTACGGATGCCAACGAAAGCGCTAAGCACAAATGCAGATGCCTAGCGAGAGAAAAACAGGTGTGTTCGACTTGAAGTGGCACTACATTTGACAGCTGATGGTTCCATATGCGCATTATGATCGCTCTCACTTTCGGTCGCTGCAGCACCACCTCTAATGATGTAGAACTGCTTCATTACGGAGCTTTCTAATCCACTGGAAGCTTCAAAGTGTTTATCTGAGCTCAACTGGTTACTCCATAGAACACAAAATTTTGCGAGAGAACGCAAATCATTTTGTGAGAGAATGCCACATTTTGCAAGAGAATGCAAAAAATTTGAAAAAATTAATTCTTTCCTCCTTGAATTTTTCTTTACCCACCCCAATTTTTTTTCTCCACCATGTCCCTTAAGGGGCTCCGTAAGAAATAGCCTAAATGTGATATGGGTATGTTTGAATATAATTTATATTGGAAGAATTAAATGTATTATTACAATTATTGTATATATGTGTAACGAAGTGTAGAAGCACTCAGGTGAAGACAGGAGCACTGCGAACAAACATAAACTTTTAATAATTCAAAGAGTTGATAACAAGCAGGGAACTACACATTACACATTCAAAATAACGTTAATAACCCAACCACACAAGACAAAACTCAACGGGCTTTTAAAAAAGACAACATTAGGGAGAACTCAGAACAGGTGAGGGAGACAGGTGGATCCGGGAAACTAATTAAAAAACAAGAAACGGAACAGAACCAAATAAGGAAAAACAGGAAGACAAGAAAGCGAAACCAAAACTAAACAGTGACATACAAAACCAAAGACATAGGGCATTACAATATAATATATATTGCGGTAATTAATTTTTTTTATACAGGGTTTTTTTTTTTTTTTGGTAATTTATGTAATTTTGTATTTTTAGTATTTTAGTATAATTGTGTTATATATGGGTATGCTGAAAAAGAAAAAATATACATACATATTTAAGTGTTTGCATAACTATATAAGTGAGTGTCCAGATCTGGGATATGTGAATAATGTTCTGCATGGGTATTTGGGATATTTTTTGATGATGCTGACATTTGTGGACTGACTGGTGTGGAAGTTCCCATCCCAGTGGAATCCAGTGTATGTGATTCACACTGTCAGATGAACTTTAGCGTTAACCTTGTGACTTATGTGACACAATCACAAATCAGTGATCCACCCTTTGAGGTTGTGGAAAATTGTAGGCCTGACTAACTTCCTGTTTGTGTATGTGGGTGTCCTTTGTGACTTTGGATAAGTGTTGTCTATCCAAGCAGCAGTTTAAGGCTGAATATTTTATGTCATGCCTAAAATGTCTGTCTGCCTAAATCTCCGCAAGTAAAACCTGACTAATGCTATTTAAAGGGACAGCTCAGCCAAAATGAAAATTCTGTCAATTACTCAACCTTATGTCATTCCAAACCTGTATTGTTTTCCATCAACCACAAAAGAGTACAATGAAAGTGCAAGATAAGCAGGGGCTGTGAAGCTACTGCTATATGTTTGTTTTTTTATGCATTGGAATACTTGGAATTTAGCACATTTTTAGCACACTTGGATTTATTTATTTTTTATATAATTTTTGGAACTTTACATCCTTTTTCGGTTCATCATTCACTTTCATTATGTGGAAGAATTGCAGCATTGACATTCTGCAAAACATCTCCTTTTCTGTTCCATTGAAGAAAGAAAGGTCAAACAGATTTGGAACAAGATTAAGCATTTTAAGTAGAATTTTCCCTCACTCCAGTCTCTTGATTGTTTGTGGTTCATCTCTGTGGTAAAAAGAAAAGGAACTGAAAGTTCCAAAGTAGAAGGAAAAACAGAGATATAATATGATTACATCAACAAACTTGTTTACACTCCAGTCACTCTCCCTATCAATAACTTGAGTCAACACACACACACAAGCACACACACGCTGCCACTATGTTTACTAATGTAAGCACACACACACACAGAAGGTGCTGTCTGTCTGGAACGACTCCACATCTGTGGCAGGAGCACATGATATTTATGAAATGGGAGTCATTATGAGGGCCAAACATCCATTAGAGCTGTAAGAGCCGCTGCAAAAGTGGACGAGGGCTCATAAAATCGAGATCAACTGAGGATTTAGCCCGGATAATAAACAGGTCTTGTTCGGGGAAATGACTTGCTGAAATTGAAGCTCATCTTCTGAGTTTTCTTTAGAGGTTATTTTGTTATTTTCCTTTGTGGGCGTGTATGTGTTGGTTCAACAGTCTGCATTGACACGCAAACACATGCGCAAGCGCTTTACACTCTGGCTAAATCTATTCTAACCAAAGACTCATGCCTCGTGGGAGAAAAGGGGGAAGCCAGAACAATCAGTCTTTGATGAGTAGGGGGGCTTTTGGAGGGAGTTTACAGTAAAATGGCCCTCTGTGCCACCAGTCTGCCCACCTGCCCCTTTGCCCCCTTGGGAAAGAAAGCAAAGATAAGCCAGTAAATAATAGCTGTTTGAAGCAAGGGAGGGCTTGGGCTCGGGTCATTATTTGGACGACTGTGACTAAGGGTTATTCTGCTGATCTGAGTGCATGTGGATTATACCATCTGGTGAAGAAAAAAGGGGTGTGGTGGGTGTACAGTCTGCTCTAGACGTACAGTCATTTCCTCTCTTGTTTATGTTATTTCTCTGTATTTCTACTTCTGTCTGTCAAAGGGCAAACAAAAATCCCCCTTGTGCGTCACACTATGTTCAAATCATAATAAAAGCCTTTGGGAATATTTTAAGTTGTAAAATGCTTACATTAAGTATTGAATAATATATTTACCAGGCATTGCCTTTAAGCTACAGCTTTCTGTTATATATAATATCAGATTTTTATTTTTTTTAATAACATTAAATCACTACAAGATGATTCAGTGCAGCGCTATGCAAAAAACAAACCACTAATCAGCTAATATTATTAAATATAGTAAATCTTATAGCCACAAGGGCTAAACCATTATTCATGAGCCCCACAGGATGTTGAATTGAATGACAGGAAGATAAATTTACTGAATTGCTCTATATACATGCTCTATTTCTATAAATTAGGTTTAATACTGGAAAAAAAATCTAACTGACAGATTTTGCTAGAAATTGCACTTTATATTGTTTTGAGTTACTTGATTTGCCTTCAAATTAAATGTATTAAATAAAATGAGGTATTTAATTTAAAAAAATGTGTTTATTTATTTATGACACAATGTTTATAAGTAATTAATTCAGAAAAATTAAATGCGTTATTATACTCTTATAGCAGTTTTTAATTAGTTTGGCTTTCATTCTTTTTTATACAAATTTCATTCAGCTGTAACACTTAATTTTAATGTGTCCATGTTACGTGTTACATGTACTTACTATTATAATAACAATATATTATGCATAATTATATGCAAATACCAAACCCTAATCCTAACCCTGCCCATATTGCAAAGAACATGTAGTACTCAGTAACTAAATGTATACTTACACTGTAACAAGGACACCTTTTACAATAAAGTGTAACCTAAACAGTTAGTTACCTCAGTCAATTCAAAATATTAGAAATATACTAAGAAATTTAAATAATACTCTCATTTCAGATCTAATTGGCAGACAGCCCTGTGCGTATGCGGTGACATATGACACAATTGCCACAATCTGTTGCGGGAAAATAAGCTCTTGCACACTGTCCTGGGATGATGTATGTATTGATGTAGTGTGATTACAGAATCCTGCTGAATAATTAATAGGGCAGTGACCAGGTCACTCAAGATCAGACAGTTTCTTCGGAAACAGTGCAAGTAAATGCCAGTTGCCTCCAGTATGACATTGGTGACCAACTACTGCCCTAACCCAGCGGTTTAACCGGCCTGCTAATTACTGTGGCATTTGGGTTCACCGTAGCTATCACATCCCTGCGACCATTAGCCCGCAGGGACATGTCTGAAATGACTTCTTTCATTTCATCATGTCGCTCACTTCTCCTTGACCTCCTCCGTTACTCGGCCTCTACTCTGTCAGCCCTCCACCTCCTCCTCTGGAGGAACGATGAATAATACATCAGGCTTTACATCACCGTTCGCAAGGCGACAATGTTAGCATGTCAAGGAGCGGCATTCGATCCGCTCTTCCAATGACAAGATGGAATATGTTGGCCGGTGTTGGTTTTCAGCAGGCACAGCTGAAATATTGATGAGGACTGAGGCAGTTTTTCCACTGTGGTTAAGCTAGTCACCAGCCACTTCACCCTTTCCCCATCACTTGATACGGTCTGCCTGATCCTAGGCCACAGCCTGGCTACCGTCAATGGGAGGGAGCGAGAAAAGAGACATTTTCCATCTGCTGTGAAATTAGAGCAGCTCATTATAGCAGAGTTCTCTATGAGTGTGTGTGTGTGTGTGTGTGTATCCAACATTTCATTGCGTGAGAAGGTGACAATGGGAGGGACGATTCCCTCAAGTCCACACCTGGTTTTTGGTGCTCGCGTTGGATCAATGATCAATGGGTTGGATCGGCGTTCGGTGTAACCCAAACGGCACTGCAAGGGATTGCTAAAACCCCTCTCAGTGGAGCAGATGACTCAATGCAGCACTTCCTGAATAAACCATTACTTCAAACGCACATCAATAATGCAGAGAGCTACTGTAACACATACAGCCGTTAGAGCGTAAGGGAACAACTGTTGGATCTAACGTTTATCAAGTTTTCACAGACCTAGTTTAGTTCCAGGTTACACTAATGACCTGGATGAAATGCAGACAGTAAGTGGGGCATGCTTTTTTATGTTTTGTTTTTTTTTGCTTTCCTCATGTCCTCATCATCATTTAGAGTGGGTATCTGTCTTTGAGCCAGTTCAGGTCACTTCTCGCTGCTCTCCCCTGAGTCGCTTATTTCCATTCCTCTTCTCAGTCTCCAGCATTTAATGCAAGTTGAACATTGGTTGCGTCTACATTACATTCATTGTGTACAGCTAACAAAGTCCGAAAAGGCATCTCAAGTAGATTTATAAAGGTTTTTGTTATGTAGGGGAGCCTGGGGCAAGTTGTCACACTATTTAGTCCAGTTAGTGTCTGTCAGTGGAGATTTATTTTTGAATGTCAACTTGACATTGTCTTGGCTACAAAAAAAGATGTTGAACATTTCCACTTCCTACGAAAAACAAAAAACATAGGGTTCGTTGTACACATTTGTAGGGCATATGCATGGTTAGAAACATAATGAAAAATATATATTGTTTTGGTTTATACATATTGTTATTAACTGTGTAAAATGAGAGAACTCACTCTATCCTAATATTTGTATATGTATTTAGGACTTAATTCACAAAAATAGTGATTTCAGTTTTCCTAATTTATAATTTGCCAGTATAGCCTATATTTCCTATAGACCCAGTGTATATTATGCTTATATATTATATATATATATATGTATATATACATGTGTGTGTAGAGTGAGAGAGAGAGAGTAAGTTTATTAGATATTTGTTTGTTATTCACAGATTCGTCTCTTGTTCCTGTCATAATTTTCCTGTCATTTGTTCAATATTGTTGCTGCAAGCCAGCACAAGCAGAATATATTTATGAATGCCACAGATGCTGCTTACTCAAATTGACTGTGCTTTAAGGCTGTATATTTTATTTGTTAGATGCAGCTTTTTGTCTGGACTCTCTGAGGCCGACTCTATGAAGCACAAATCAATCCTGGCGTGTGAATTAACAGGTTGTCCTTGTAGAATAAATTCCTCCAGCACTCTGCACAGAAGAACATTTCTTACTGATCTTCTAATATGTCTACACTCACGAACCATGGAATTAACTTCCCCCATCCAGGCCCCTTTGATTGATTTCAAGGCCTTTTTGTAGAACAAAGTGCTTTCAGTCCCTTGTAAGGAATCTGTTCCAACATATTTGTAGTCATATTTCATATTCCACCATTGGATAGGAATGGTAACATTGTGGGATGAATTTTTTTTTTTTTTTTTCAGTGCCCTTGTTATGTCTGCACTGTCAAGGCAGAAAGACACTGCCATATCTTAAGTGACAATAGCAGCCTTATTTATATTTACAATTTACAGGAAATTTACATTTAACATGCAGTTTGCTGGATGCAAGTGAATTTGACCCAGAAAAAGACCTGTCAAAAGGCTCTTGAACCAAAAAAAAAATGGTTACAGTGCTGTAAAAGCAGTATCAACTCACCTGTTATCTTGAATTGGATTGCATTTCAGGAAAGGTGATTTTATTATTTTGTTTTTACAATGGAAAAATCATTTGATAGCAGGTGCTGGCTCAAGACCAAACCTTTAATCAGTCTCAGTCTGCTGTCTTCAGCATCCAAGGTCTAAACCTCAATTAAAGTTTAGCTTGTGTGACTCAATCTTTCCCCAATGGAAAATGAATAGTGTTTATCGCAAGTTTACAAGCAGAGACCTGTGACACAATTCCTGTACACAGTTCTCCAAAACTGTATGTGCTAAATCTATTACTTAATCATAACAAAAATCAATGTTTTTACAGTTAATTGGTATAAAACTCCATGTTTATTTGAAATCTGCTCTACTAATGGCATATTGCACTGGTAGGTTTTCAACCACAAGTTGAAATTAGTGTGAAATGGTTCTGGAAAGTTGTGCTATACGTGCATTAGAAGGTGTCACACGAGGAGCAACAACCGTTGCCCTCGACTTTGTGTCTTGCATCACTCAGTGGTTTATGATGATCATATTGAGGGGGCTATAATATAATATCTCTGCATGATGTGGCAGCACTTCAACTGTTGTGCATTTTGATGACCTGTTATGATAGATAGATAATTTGCCTTTGAACATTGTTTTAGTGATGCTGGAATGAATGCAATTCTGGAATATATATGTACATATGTAGTTAAGGTATGTATATGGTTATAAGTATATATATATATATATATATATATATATATCAGTTAGCTGCACTATTTTAGAAATATTTTCCAGTCTGTAAAAGTGTTTGTGATGTGTTTATGTGACTTATGCGTTTAGTGCTCTTTCTGCACTTGACAAAAAACAATAGACTTGATAATTGTTATTAGAATGGCTGAGAGATTGTGTATGTGTTTGTGTGTGTGTGTTTGTGTTTGTGTGTGCTGTATACTGTTAAGGAAATGTTACTATTTTGCATGCAGTAATAGATTTAGTTACTCTAAAACACCCACTCTTTTTATAGTGTGCTAGAATTTAATTTTATTGATGAAATGTATTTATTTTAACTATAAAATTGAAACCCTTATATCATAGCTGTGCATGTTCATACAAAGAATGCCATTGGGTTAAAAAAATATCTTAAATATAATCTAATCTATAATACAGTTCAAAAGTTTAGGGTCTGTATGATTTTTAAAAAGGATTGGTTATAAATATAATCATTAAATAAGTCAATTTTCAACTGTGATTGAAGGTTGTTTTCAACTGTGATTGAAGAAATATGAGACATGAGGGTGAGTAAATGTTGACAGAATTGATAACATCATTGAATTCATACTGCATTCTTACACACACACACACACACACACACACACACGTATGTTCAGCATTCCAAGCACAAAAAAAGCATGGCATTGCAAATTCTCTTACAGGTTACAGAAGCTGTTATAATGTTAGAGCTTATATTAGCAACCTGGACCATAGCTTAAACGGTTTCTATTCTGCTATAAATGTGAGAGTTAGAGCTTGGTGTACAGGGGGTAGAGTGTGGGATTATGTGTGTGTGTGACAGAGAGAGAGAGCTAGTCCCATAGTGTCTGCTTGCTATTATAGTCATTAGCAGAGACGGCAGTTAGATCATGCTCACTAAGTAAATTCTGCCTTTGGTGCCAATTAGAATAAACCATCCGCATCTGTCACAGAGGAGGGAGGACGCTTCTTGGAATGATCTGGAATTCAATTTAAACGGTTGGCTGATCCCGCGGGATGTGCGGGTGTAGAGAGGGAGGGGAAGAGAGTTGGATAGGTGGGTGTCTATGTTCACACCTTCAGGATTTGTCTGTATCATAGATTGAAGATTCTTTGACGGGGTGTGTGCAGTGTCCAAACTTCACACCTGCTGATCATTAAATACAGTGTCATGTGGTGTGACTCCCATATATATATATGTGTGTGTGTATATATAGTTTTTTATATATTACTTTATTCACTTTTAAATAATCTTTCTTGAAAAACTTTTTTGCCAACATATTTGGCAAATATTCTTCATATTCTTTTTTATTATTTATATACTATTGTAGTATTCAATATTTTATGTGAATCATTTTTTTTTTCATTCTAATTGTAGTTTAAATTAAAGCAATTGTGTTAGTGCTTTTGTAATTTTTATTTTATATTTTCATATTTCTATCTGGGTTTTTTTTTTTTTTTTTGGTTTAGCTCTTCCACTTTCTGTAATTTTTAAATAAATATTTAATAAATAAATAATAATAAATAATTTATTAATAAACAAATAAATAAATATTGAATATTATTTCAATTACCAATTTATAAAAGCTTTAGATTTTGATTTATTTTACATTAGTACTGATACCGACTAGACAACAACTGTAAAAACTTGGCTAATTTAATTTATTTTAGATTTTTTTTTTTTTTCTTTTATGTCATTAAACCACATTTTTTGTCAAATTCTTCTAAAATATTTTTTAAGGGGCTAAAATGGAATGGAGTCATCAGATGTTTTAGGGTGGAATTTTGCCTATATTAAGCATAAAATACAAAATTACCACATTATTATGGCAGATGTTGTTACCCATCACCCGCTATGATTTTGATCACCTAGAGACAGTCTGTGTGTGATGGTACAAGTGACACAAAAACCTGTACTTGCCTCAGTTGTGTACAATAAAAATAGTTTCATGACTGGAATTATTTTCTCAATTACCCACCGTTGGCAGGTGCAGCAGAAAGTTACTTTTGGACTTTGTGTGTACAAAAATAGCAGTAAATATTGTTTTTAGTACACTAGTGTTAACTTCCATTCCACTGTGGGACGGCTGTGGTTTTGGCCTGCACTCAACCAAGCCAGTCTAAAAGCCACAGTCTGCATAGGCTCAATGTCACAGAAAAGGATAAACGCTTTCTCTACCATGTTGTTGTGATGCTCCATGCCAGTGTTACTGGTGATGATGTCATTGCCCTCGACCTCTCAGTTTGGACGGATTTCCCGCTTTCTATCCAGCTAGGTGAAATCGCTAATGGCAGACACTTGGGTCAGGAACGGTTTTGTTCCATTTGAGGAGATTATTCAAAGTCGGGCTCACGGACTGAAACGCACCCCCGCATTTCCATGCATATTATTAGAGTCGTGATTGAATTCATCCACTGAGCTGATTTTAGTCCCGCTGTGCGGAGAGGAGATTGTGTGCCACGCTTGCCACTTGCCTGAAGTTTCCAGCTATTTTTAGAGAGGGTGAATTGTATGTGTTGTGTTCCTATATGGAACAGTGTGCAGCATGATGGGTAAATTTCTTCACTCTCTCTGGAAGAAGTGACACCACAATCTCTCCATCGTGCAAAGCCTCCTTATTTAGAGGCTGCCTGCCAATCAAAGCAAAGAGCCAAAGCATTATATATGGATGTGATCATGTGTGTGTGTGTGTGTGTGTGCTTTAGGGCAGATTTGTACCTAAATTTGAAGTAATCTAAATTTTACAAAAAAAAAAAAAAAAAATATATATATATATATATATATATATATATATATTGCTTGTTTGTTTGTTTGTTTGTTTGTTTGTATGTATGTGTTTTTTTTGTTTTAACAGTAGTAAAATTTTAAATACTATATTATGTAACTATTCATTCACTCTTTCACTGTTTATTTGTTCATTTAAGTTAATTTATAATATTTACTTTTTAATTAATTTAGAAGAACATACTTTGTGGAAATTAGGAAAACACATTATCATTACTTGATGCACTCTATAATAATAAATGAACAATAATCAACAATTTATTAATTAATCTAAATTATTATTGATTGTTAAATATACCATTTCTTAATTTATTTCGTTGTTCATTGTTAGTTATTTTTTCCACAACAGTCTCACTCTCATCTCCAGCTGGGTCAAGACCCTTTTGCTTTTTAAAGCTCAAGGTACCCCCTTTTTAAGTCGCTTTTCGATGTGAAGGTTCCTCCATTGTTTTCAGTTGTTTGGCTTAATGTAATGGTTTGCATGCATATATAAATGTATTATATAATTTGTTACTTTTATTGGAGCACCAAACCCCACCCCTACCTCAAACCTACCCACCTCTGAACAATATAAATATATATACAAGCAAATGCATTTACAGGTATTTATTGCACAAACTAATCATAAACAAGCAGCATAAATTCATTACAAACAAGTCGTGACACATTCCAAGTCTTCTGAAGCCATACAACGTGTTTAGGCAAAGAAGAGAGTAAAACACAAGGTTTTAATCACTAAAAATGATCCTGCTCCATTAACGGGCTCATGTCTCGTTCGGAAAACATACTCCTGTCTGGTAGAATGACGCAGTCGGTCACAAGATACACAAGAGCCAAGAGTATTTCACAACAGCATGACGCAATAGATCACGAGACACACAAGAGCCAATGGCATTTCTCAACTAGTGTTGACGCAAGAATTCTTGTAGCGGCATATTTTTAAATCGTGCACAGACTGCAGCAGCGCACAGGAAGTATGCAGAAAACGGAGACAGGGACCATGTCTATTCCTCTCACAAATCAATCGTTTTGCCTCACAAGACTTGGAATATTAATATTTTTCAAATAAATTATGATGGTAGTTGTATCTGCTTGCTATATCTGTTTTATTGACAGATGGTAGGTGCTCATAAATGTGTAAAAAATATAATTGACGGCTTACAACGAAAAATCACACCCCTACATATAAGCAATAATGCCATTGTTTTTACCCAATATATCTTTTAATTATGATGATAAAATGAAAAAATTATCACGCTAACTATTGGCGCTAAGGGTTTCCTATTTAAAACAACGGAGGACCCTTCACGTCGAAAAGTGACTAAAAAGGGGTACCTTGAGCTTCAAACAGCAACGCAAAAGTGTTTTGACCAAACGTTTGTCAAATGTGACGAGTTGGAATGAGACTTAATATGAAAAACCAATTTATGTAACTAGCTATGTATATCTGTATGTATATATGAATGCATACAATTTTTATAAACTTTATTGTAAGTGTTATCAGAAAATCTGTTTGTAATTTTCAGGACTTCAGGACCTGTAAAGGTTCGTATTGTGACCCAAAATTGTCATTTAGTGTCTTTAGTGTAAATTATCCATGTCTATTTATTTTTTCAATTATACAAATGTATAATAAATTTGAAAGTAATGACAATGCTTGTCATGTTTTGTCACTTTCCTGTCTGATACTAATCAAAATGGGAGATGTCTGAGCAGCATTCTGTTTCTATGGTTACCTCCTCAGGGAAATGCAACTTCTGTATGTGAGAGTTGCAAAAAAATATGTACTTTTAAGACCCAATACCCCTCCCCCAGCCCTTGCAATTTGCACCCTGTGTATGTGTGAGAGACAGAGAGAGTGTAATTGAGTTTGTGTGATAGTTTGCACAAGAGCGTGTGTGTGTGTGTGTGTATGCATGTCCGCTGCGGTTTGTCTTTGACCTGATTGCTGAAGTGAATTGTCAGACTGGGCCATTGGCTCTTCTAGCATTCTGTGGCACCCACCTACTTTTCCAACTCCACTTCAGTCAGCTGGGTCAGTCTGACTTTTTCTCCCCCAACTCAGATCTGGGACATGGAGCTTTTTGAAGCCTTTGAAAAAACTGTGTGATTCTAATCCAATGTGCCAGAGTTTTGATTAAATGCTCTGTAAAGTTTTCCACAATTCCAAAAAAATATTGTTTCAGAGTGTCTTTATTGGTGTGAAGTTAAATAGAGTGAACAGTGTCACTGTAGGGCCAGACCCCCCCCCATTAAGTGTGTTCATTTCCCTTTTAAATAAACCAAGGCTGTCTGTCTCTAAATAATCATCAGCTATGTGTTCAAAAAATAGGGCCCAGTTTCTGGGGAAAAAATAAAATAAATAAAATAAAATAAAAAATAAAATTACAATTAAAGGTCTTAAATTCCTAAAACTGAAATAATATTCAATTAAAGCTAAATATATGTATAAAAATGTATCACAACTTATTAAAATTTTAAGGAAAGCAACTAAAAATATAAAAATAAAAGGTTAATATACGATTAAATATAAAATTAAATATTATATTACAATATAGATAATATAATTATTTTGTTTATTTATTATTATTATTATTATTATTATTATTATTGGATGTGCATGCCCACAATTAAATGAAATAGTTTAAAAATAATAAAATAAAAATTGATGGTCTAAAAATAAATTATAAACTAAAATAATAATACATTTAATTGTGTATTGTAAAAATATTGTGTTAAAATATAAATATTGCTTAATTATATTTGGACATGCTTGTCTGCAATGTGCTAATACATTTTGTCATCTTAGATACTGTCTTGACATGTTGTATGCTATTATGTTTTTAATTACTGATTTACTACTACAGCATTTCTGTGATGTAGATTATTTCTTTTTTTAATCATGTGTATTGTTAAAGGTGCCATAGAATGCATTGAGAGAATATTTTAAATTGTTGTCTGATATGTACATAGACGGTATCTAGCTTAGGTAAGGGGAAAAAATGCCCAGAAACGGTTTTACAGGTCCATTTACAAGCCTAGAATTTGACCCTAGAATGAAACAGTCTGTTTTTGCCTTATTTGGAAG
>JAUCMS010000079.1:7487860-7511891 GCA_032357445.1 Enteromius radiatus | reverse complement strand
TTATGTCCATGCACTGAACTGTTATTATTCAACCATGCCAAGGTCAATTCAGTTTTCCATTCTATGGCACCTTTAAATTATTATTGTTGCTTAATGAGATGTTCTTTTTTATTATTATTGTTATTTGTTTAAATTTGCTTATAACCCCCCATTGTTTGTTATACAATTTTGTGATGCTGTAAGAGTATAGTTTGTAGGAGACTTGATCGTGAAAAATACGACAGCTTTGTGTGAGGGACAAAAATAATAATAATAATAATGAATTAAATGTTAGGCTATATTCAGAATATAATAGTCGTCCTATTATAGTGTGTTGCAGATGATTTGCATTTCTCCGAATGGCGAGGTAATATGAGTCTCTGAGTCGCTCTGTCTGTGTGATCTGTGTGTAATTTGCGCATCGCACATGCGGTTGCATCACAGACTGCAGCGGAAGTGGAAAGATCGCATTAGGCCATGGCATGATGTCATTGTTGCTGCTGATGCCCTCAGCTTTGCCTCGAAAACCATGATGGATGTATCAGAGAGTGCTGGCGTAATCCTGTGACGTGTGTTTTTGGAGGCATGTGTGTTTCTCTGTAATCCTAGTGTGTCTGAGTGTGTTTGTAATCCTGTGTGTGTGTGTGTGTCTATACTGCTGTGGTCCATTTGTTTTCCACCTCTAAAAACACCTCTGTGCTTCGTTTAGGTGCTTGTTCCTGTATTTTACGCTCTCTCTCTCTTTTTTTTTTTTCTTCTTCCTCCATGCAGGTGTGACTGCTTTTCCCAGGGGTCTGTAAGCTGTCACGCTGCAAATAGTAAAAAGCTCTCCCTTTCACCTGTGGAAAATTGATACAATCCTGCTGTGAATGGCTCCCATCCTTTTGAAGATTGCTCCAGACTATCAGAGATTTGTCTAAATGTAGATGGAGCCGTATGCATCTGTTTTCCCCCTCATTGTTTTGCAATCAGTTCACAATCACTCCTTGTCAATGTCACTCTTGTGAGTGATGTAGCGTGCTCTTAAAAGACCTTTATACTGTTTTCTGTCCGGCCACTCATTTTTTCTCATGCATGACTGCATATGTCAGATGTCATGTGCCGTTGCGCAGCGTAATTGTCCGTGCAGCCTCACAGCTCACACGTTGTATCTGTCATGTAAAAAGAATGATTGCTTGGAAAGCTCCAACAGGAAGGGATGTGCTGGTTAACAGATTGGCCGCCCCACGTTATGCAAAATATTATTGAACAAAGAGATTTTTTAAACAGTATTGCTACATTTATAGCTGTGAAACCCTTTTAGCATAATTTAGTATGCAGTAGTATGAATAATTCATGTTTGTTTACTGGTTTTTATTTTGTTAGTGCATTATTTTAGTTAATATTAAATGTTTAAGGTAATAGAAATTTGACTTCCTTGTGGTTGTAAGCTGTTATTTTTTCCTGTGTGAAAACCAGGCCAGTGGTAAAAACCATGATGTCATTGTTTATATGTTTGCCCACATGTGTTTGGAGGAATGGGAGAAATGCAGTGATGTCAGCGCATGTCTGTCTGCACTCATGTGTGCATGCGTGTGTAAGAGAGGGAGTTTAAAATGATGACGTAGCGTAATCTGAAATACAGGGAAATGCAGCTGTGTGCTGATTCCGGGTGCGGAGTAAAGCAGGCTTAAGTTATGTCATCCGCTCGGCTCTCCTGTGATGATGCCACAAGCACACACTGCTCTGCTCTGGACTGAACAGCACCGGAGGACAGTGTGTGTTCATGGGGGGCGGGGAGAAGGAAGTTATGTATGAACAAGCATTTACTTGGCTATATTACTTTGACATATCTTGAATTTTTGTGTTGATATTCATACTCTCTTTTGTGTGTGGTATTGATTATATATAAAGAGAGAGAGAAAATGCATGCGCACACATACACACACATAAATATATATATATATAGATATACAGTATAGATATACAGTTAGATGCTGTACTTTTGAACTTTGTATTTATGAAAAGAATCCTAAATTGCATAACTGTTTTCAGCTTTGATGTTAATAATTGGCGCTTGAGCAGCAAACATAATATAATTATTTCTGAAGGATGTGACACTGAATATTGAAGTCAGGATGTTGAAAATTCAGCTTTGCCAACAAAGAAATGTTTACATTTTTTATAAATATATTCAAATAGAAAATAATAATTTAAAATTGGAAAAATATTTTAAAATATTATTGTCTTTGCTTATTTTGAATCAGAAGAATGCAGCCTTGATGAGCAAAACATTTTAAAAATCTTCCTGTTCTATTACTTTTTAATGGTTGTGTGTGTGTGTGTGTGTGTGTGTGTGTGTGTGTATATATATATATATACAGTCAAATTATTCAGACACCAGATATAATTTTCTTTTATTCTTTTTTTTTTTTTTTACTAGTAGGTGCTGTACGATTGTTCATAAATGTACACTGTAATTTAACAGTAAAAGACTGTAAAAATGCTACAATAAAAACCTGATAAACAGTTAACGTAAAAGTAAGTTCCCCTACTGTATACCGTGAAAAACTGTATTAGGCATTACATGTACTTTTATGGTAGTATACCATTTTTGGAAGTGAAAAAGAATATATAATTTACAGTAAATTACCGTAAATTGACATTAAATTACATTTCAGATCAAATGTTTTTTTTGCAATAGACCTGCCAAAATTCGTGTTTTGCATTCAGTGCAGGTTTACTGCTTACATTAACGACAGTGGTTTGATATACAATTTAATTTGCGATACTCTCGCTCATTAGGACGTTTGGTCACCAGCCTCATGATTGTGGTCATGTTGAATAGTAATGTTTTATGCATTAGTTGCTGATGGCTGTGGCATATTTACACTGCAGGCTCTGTAATGAGGTCAGCCACAGTTGCAGTTGCGTAATTATTCTTACACTTGCAATGCTATTTATGGCATATTTCTTCTCCAGGCAATCTGTCTCTCTGATTTATTCATCTCTTCCCAATACACCTGGGGTCATTTATAAAACTGAAAGGAAAAAAACCCACCAATATCATTTGACTGGACAACCAGCCCCTGAGATTGATGTCTTGTTTAAAGGGATATTAATGTAACTGCCATAAGAAAACTCATTTCATTCTGCCCGTTAGACTATTATTAAGTCTGTTTACATAAGCAGGGCTTTTTATTTGTTTCAACACACCACTAGGCACAAAAAAACAAAACCTTCGCTTTTGGAAAGAGCTTTTCCATTTCCCATCTGCAGATTATCTTAAGTATTATGAATTATTTATGATTGTTTATGACTTGATAATAAATCATGTTCATATGAAAAATCACAACAGCTGCGATATTTGAACTTGGTTGTTTGACTTCATAAAGCAGCAGAAATGCTATGTTAGATTCATAAGCTGTTTTGCATTTGTATTTATTAAGTGTGTTTCAGGAATTTTATTAGTGCATTTATTCCATTATCATATTAAACAAGCAAGTAATTAGGTTTATTAAAAATGCAGTTTAAAAATTTTCATTTATAAAGACTAAATAATGTGCATTTGCACATCTGGCAGACCAAAGAGTAACATTTGTAGTCATGTGCAGCTGTTTTTATTAGGATAACAGTCTGTAGGCTGCATTTCTGTTGATCGTTTTTAGATGCTCATGTCAAGTTGTAAGCCACTTTAGCTGGCATGATTTACCACAGACACTCACTTGTAATGACAAATCAAGATTGCAGTGAAAAGTGCGTCCCTGAACCTCTGTTTGACCCCTCCACTGTGCAGTAGGAGAAAGAATCTGCGTAATGGCTTTCTCATCTCTGCCAAAGCTGTTGCCACCACACACAATCAAACCGCCACTTATTCATATATGTACATGGATGCAGTTCAAGTTTTCAACAGGCTCCAAATCAACCTCCCACATTAGAATAAGCACAAAAGCCACTGGAGCGCACAAAGCCATAGCTGACCGGAGGTTTTATCTGCCTGCAGAACGCTTGCTGACATTTACTAAGGGTTCTGGTCTGATATGGCGAGATGAAGTACACGGTTCACTTCAAGTCCTGCTTGAAGTATTAAGTGTTACATTGATAAATGGAGTGGAATACAAATCTAACATTATAAGGGGAGTCGCTGTGGTCTATGTATAGCCAAGCTATCAGACAGTCTGCCAGGGAACTAGCCAAGCTCCAATGCACCCGCCATTTATTCAGAAATGATTATAAATTCAATCGGGTATGTCTAGTTGAAAGTATGGTGTATGTCTTAATGTGTGTGAATTTAGGAATGTGATGTGTGGAATGAAATGTCAGCTTTTTTACATATGTATTCAGATATTGATGAATTTGAAATTAGCTTTGCTGTGAAATGGCGTTTTATAACAAATTTCAGGAGGAGCACGTATGAACGATCGGCAGCTGCTGCCAATCTCCTCATTACTAATTACCCTATATCAGAACTCTTTTCTCTGCCTTAAATACCGCTCACTTCTTCCCTCTGGCATCTTTGTTTTTTGACATCCCACCACCTACCAGAGCTGGGGCAGGGCCGTTGGAGAAAGGCCTAAACAGGCCAGAGTTCTCCACCGGTTTTTCTCCAGTCGGAGTTTCCCGCCACCGTTACCGTTCGGCTAACTATCACCGATTCCGATTTAGCTCCGAGCTATTTCATTGTCTATTCTGCCACTTCCCCCCCGGCGGGCACGCAGGGACCAGGCTGGACTCTGAGCATCACTCAACCCTCGCCTCCTAGGGGTAAATCGCCTAGGGCTCTGGGTCTGCCGGGCTCCCTTCCTGTTCCCCGGACAGTCCGCCAAACAAGCACTTTTATTGATTAATCGCAGAGGAAGTGGGAACTAATGAAATGAGCAAAATTGCCCAATTTCATCCATTGGTATCTCAAATAAAGTAAAAATGGCTTATAATAACAGAAACAATAATAGTAATATAGAGACATAGAGACTGAACTAATGTCATGATTAACTAAAATTATTTTTTAAATACATTTTTTAGTTAATTAAGATAAATCTGAAATAAAATAAAAAATATTAGATTAAAAACTAAAAACACAAACTGAAATAAAATAAAAACTTGACTAAGATTAGTCAAACTACATTAATTTAAAAATAAACATAATCTAAATAGAAATAGAAAATAAAATAGAAATGTAAAAAAGGTTAAAAAAACTAAATTATTCAAACTTGCAATAAAATCAAGACTGAAAATATAAAAATAATTAAAACAATTAATGACTATTATAGTATTTATTTGTTATTAAAATAGTAATAGTAATACATAATTATTAAAGATTGCTAGTTAACAAATGAACCAATCACTGAATCAGTTTTGAAATGATTATCTTATCAAGTTATGGTGTGAACTTAACAATTCTCATTGAATTACATCGGCAATTAAAACATTACAATTGTCCTTTGTCTTTGGTGTGAATGTGCCTTAAATCAGTTTTTTACTGTATATGACCAGTAAAATAATTGCAAGTAAATTGTGAATATCCAATATTCAATCACCCTCATGCAGTGGTTTCTTGTGGGTTTAACACAGCCTAAGAAAATGAACTTGAAGGTGTTTTCCAAAATATAAAACAGCCCTCTGACTTGTTTCCTTCACACCAAAGCAAATCTGCTGTCAAATTTATTTAATGTCAATGAGAAAGCAGTTAGCACCTAGACAAAGAGAGAGAGAAAAGGAACATTGCTCACAGTATTTTTTGTCACCTTTGGCCTTCAGACCTAGTATGTCAAGCTGTGGCCTGTACTGGTGTGAATGATACGCCTGTTGGTAAGTGTCAGTCAAGAGTCTCTGACAGCCGACATGTCACCTCACATAACTCCCCGATCGCTGGCACATCATCCACGCTCATCAATTTTGCCCTGTTTTAGTTTGTCTTAATATCTGACTAAATCTATATCTGTTTGCTGAGTATTTCAGGAGCTAATTGTTCTTGATCTATATTCATAAATTTGTTTTAGATGCTCATTTATTTTGCCAGTTATCGATTTTTGCATACTCTTTTCCTGTGCACATATGTTTTCTGTTTATAAAGTTCATTATAGCGCTTTTTATTTTAGGCCCGCATATTCTCTTTAGTGAACAAGTGCCACCTAAAATGTCTTCATTCTGTGTTTTGGTTTTCAAACATTTGTAAAGGGTCATAACGATTTTGCACAGTAGACAGATGCAAAAGTGCCAAGCGTCCCGTAATAATTTGAATTGACTGGACAGTTGTCTCTCATTACTTTCCTCAAGAATGGCTCGATGGTCAATAACAGCATTATTTCACCCTGTAAACAATAATCAGTCTGAAACATTCCTCTTCAGCACAGTTCACATGGACGATCATGTGGATTATGTTGGATGATTTCAGCTCAGGTGTATTTACAGTAGCTGACCTGGGCTTTGGTGTGAGTGTGTGTTATAGCATAATTGGCATGATGAGTTATTTATATCGTGCAGTGGGTACACCTTACAGCCTGAGGGCTGATCAAGCCATTTGCCAATCAATTATTTACGCAGTCTTGGAACACTCTAATTCATCCTTTTCTGCAAAATGCCATGGCAACACAACAGGAAGAGAGTCCTGTTAAAGGAAAGTGCATCTCAACCCAGAATCACCTCTTTCTGGTGTAAACCAGTGCTCTCAATTGGTGTGTCCAAAATTGCGTTGATAAACTCTCTTGGTGCTGTTTTTTTGGTGATAATGCTGTTTTGTACTTTCTATTCATCAGAAACATGAAATGTTATCAGTGTTTCAGAAATAAGCAGTAATTAATTATTATTAATTAATCAATAAAATTAAGCAGTAAACTGTTTTCATTGTTGATAATCATAATAAATGTTATTTAAGCACCATATTATATTAGCATATTGGAATGATTTCTGAAGGATCATGTGACACTGAAGACCGGAGTAATGGCAGCTGAAAATTCAATAAATAACATCTTTCAATATATTCAAATAGAAAACAACTATTTTAAAATTTTTGTAATATATTTTACAATATTATTATATTTTTTATTAAATAAATGCTTTTTTTGAATACACAAAAAATTATTTATGCATTAAAAAATATTTTCTAGTTATTATTAATGTTAAAAAAAAACGTCTTGACAAACATATGAGCATCTAATACACATTTGATTAGAAAGAGAAAGAAAACGAGAAATAAAACCATCCATCTAGTATTCATACGAAAGCAATTTAATTGTTTGCTAATGTGTGTCTTTGTATGGAGGTGCTACTCTAATGCAAATGCAGTTCTGATTTTAATCCAAAAAACATGGAAAACAATTAATTTCCAATTAAGTGGCAGTCAGTTCATTGCAAATTGCCATTCCAATATAATGATTAAATATTCAGTGCGAGCATGTACTCATGTTTATGAGCGTACGTGTGAAATCTGCTGTCTTTCAATCCATCGCAGAAACACCCACATACAGCAAACTGTTCCTCAAAACATGCACACATACACAGAAACATCATTTATGCATTTGCAAAAGCTCAAATGAATTTCAATGAAAGAAATACCATGTTGAAAAAGAGTGTATTATTACAGCAGAACTGATTGACAGACCAAGTGTGCCGTTTTGACATCAAACCCCCCCCCCCCCCCCCAAGTGACAATGCCAACCTGCAAAATATTTTTCCCAGCATACTTTGCATAGACTTTAAGGGCGTGACTTTACAGGTGCCCCTCTGTTGGAATAAGCCCATTATCTCCAAGGAGTTTTAGAGAAATTAACATTGACATGCATTAGTAAAACAGATCAATGATTCTTTTAAAATACCAAGGCTAACACTAATAATTTAACATCCTCAAAGAGCTTTAAAATTGCATGTAGAAGTGACTCATAAAGGCTTGAAAGCTCATAGCCTCCTTTTCAATTCACATGCGCACAAATTTGTGCCTGTGCAGTTGATCTGACGTCATGTTTCCATGGCTCAGTGTGTCAAGTGAAATGGGAGCCGCTGCATCGGAACACTTCGGTTGTTGTTTGCAGTGTGTTCGCACGTGATGCCTCCTCAGATGCTGTTTGGAAAGACGCACGGCCACACATTGTGGAAATGTTAGCGATACTGTAAGCATTGCCAGCGTATTTGCTTACTTGTGAAAGAGGAGCCGCACACGCCATATTACGTGTTCCACCCAATCAGAAGCTTTACATGTTTCATAATGTTCCGTATACTTTAGGAATTGAAGATATTGGACACTGAATCTGATAGGGTGACACAGGTTCCGGCTTGAATTAGAGTATTAATATATAAAACACGTAGGCTACGTTTTTTTTGTGTGTGTGTGTGTGTTTTGTTAAGGATGTTTCAATTAGGAAACATGATTTGCAATTTAGTAAGAAGTTCAATCAAACTTCAGTTGCATTTTTGACCATATTATTTTTTATTGCTCCCATCAAAAGAGCTTAAAATAGCTTAAAACAGTTTAAAACAAACAATTCCATGCAGTGTAACCATCAAATGAACAGTAATAAAAATTATTACACATTGAATATGAATGTACATCCTAATCTTTTAATGATTTCTTTCAGACATCATGAATTGTTCATTAAAATGTCTTTTTTTTTTCTTTATTTAATTTTTTAAGGTGTACTATTTGCAATCTGATCTAACCATATTATCATAAAAAGGTCTAATTATCTTATATTTTAGGTAATGGGGGTCTACAGGCATCTCCTCTATGAATCATATAATACTGTATATTAAATATTAAGACAACTTGTAAGAAACAATAAATAATAATAATAAAATCAACATCAAATAAATATGCCATTTCACTCATGTCCTTATAACTTCTCCTATTAAATCAGCCAACCTATCTTATTCTCCCCAAAATATATCAGTTTTCATACAGGATTTAGAAATTTGTATTCAAGTGACTGTGTAAATTGCATTTTAATGTGTTTTTGAAAAGGAAAAAGAGTGTCACGTCACTGACCCAATTATATGTCTGTGAATTTGTAAAAGAATTAAAGAGAGAGAGAAAGAGTGTCATCATGTTGAAAAAGCTGCTGATGTTTGCTAAAAGTCAAGCAGTGATGCCTCACCTCTAATCCCACTAAATATAGGCACACCTATGACATCATCTCAGTCTCTCCCATTCTCTCCCTCCCTCTTGCATGCATACAGGCGCATTATCTTATCTCCTCAGTGATGTATCCTCAGGGATTCATCTTTTGAAGTGATGCAATAGCACAAGGATTTAATAGTCTGCTAGTCACAGTGCTATCAGTGCTCGCCGTGCAGGGACATGGTGTTAGTTATTAGCCGCCGACTGCACAAACAGACCAAATTGTTTTGTTTATGTATTTATTTATTTATTTATTTGTTTCTCAGCGAGGGTTCTGATTTAGTAAATTGGTACCGGAAAAAGACGGGGTGGAGGTTATTTCCCGTGAGTTGTTATGGCATTAAGCTCTACCGCCCTTATGGGTTTTAAGATGGCGTGTTGAGAAGACCTTGGCCAAGCATACAAAAAAAATGTGTTAGCAGAATGTCATTAAATAGACCATAAACCTTTCAAAACAAGTGTATAATAAGCTATTACCCAATAGCGCAGTACTTGTTAGTTTGACCAGATGGAACTGTTTTACATTATAGGCCTTAGGTGGTGCTCCCAGTATACAGGGCCAGGCTTCTGTTAATTTGAGACATGGTTTGAAACGTTTTGAGCGGAAAATATTGGGAGTAAGTGCAGCCGCTCATAAAAAAACCTCCCAACTACTGTATCAGCAGCACAAGCCTCACGGTCTGCTGGAGAGAAAGCAGACCGTTTCTAGCCAAAATATCTACAAATTCTTAAATCAAGAAGGATTTTCTAGACAAGTAAAAATATTGTCTTGTTTCCAGAAAAAGAACAAGCAAAATAATGTGCCAAAAGAGTAAGCAATCTTATATAATCTTATTACAATCTTATTTTAAACAGAAAACAAGATTACATTGGCAGATTATTTTGCTTGTTTCAAGTAAAACTCACTTAATTTTACATTTATTTTCTAAAAATAAGACAATATTTTTTCTTGTCTTGAACATCCTTCTTGATTTAAGAATTTCTACATATTTTGGCTGGCAACAAGACAAAAAATTGGCTAGAAAAGCAGTGAGGGAACAACAAAAGGAGAATTTTTACATGTAAAAATGGGAAGTTGTTTTGTTTTGTCATGCACTGTGCAGTGCTTTTGCATATTTACTATAATAAGTAGTAGGCAAAACATGTTCGGTCTTTACAGAAATTGTTTACCCAAAAAACTCAGGCCATCCAAGATAAATGAGTTTGTTTTTTCATCAGAACAGAATTGGAGAATTTAAACGTGTGCCATCAGAATGACCAAACAGCTGATAAAACATCACAATGATCCACAAAATAAATCCACATGACTCCAGTTCATCAGTTAACATCTTGTGAATTCGAAAGCTTTGTGTTTGTAGGAAACTAATCCATTATTAAGGCATTTTAACTTCAAAATGCTAAAAAGTGAGTCATCTATAATTAATCATAATCCATAATAATGAAAGTGTTATCATGGATTTCAGACTAATTTGTCCAGAAGCAACGGTTTAAGGTTACAATGCCTTCAGGATGGATTTGTTAATGATAGATTTAATGCTGAGTTGTGTGGATTACTAATGATGTTTTTATGGGTTGTTTGTTTGGTCTCTCTTTCTGACGGCACCCATTCACTGCAGTGGATCGATTGGTGAGTAAGTGATGGAATTCTAAATTTCTCCAAATTAGTCCTGCCAAATGTATGTTTTTGAGTGAACTGTACCTTCAAGGATGTTAATTTAATATCAGTTTAGTTAATTTAGTACATAAAATAAACTAAAAACATGTAATTATACCCTATATTAATAAAGTATTATTATTAGTAAATTATTTCTTTAGATCTTGAAATGGCCCCTTAAAAGTGTGGTGCAAGGAACTGAAAAACAGAGTGATGTAACACAATGACCAAACACATGCGCTGCATATAGAATAACATTTAAAATAAAAATAGTGTAGAAGAAACACAAGATCTTGATTGCCTTCACCATATTGACAAACAATTGCAAGATGGATTGCTGTGGGCTGTAGGTTTGTGATAGGCTTATGATCAATCATATTGAACTTAAACAACAAGTTAAACAGTATATTGACTTGTATAGACAATTTTTAATATGTCTATTAATGCTTTCACCTGCAACAGCAATATAGTGTGTTAAATTTGCTTTATGTGGGAACTAGAAACTGACAGGAGCTGAATAATGACACTATTGTCTTTTTGGAGCTGCTTTACAACAGAATTTGGATCTGTCTTATATTTGATGATTGTTGATTATGTTACTTCCCTGTTTAATGCTGTAAAGCTGCTTTGAAACATTTTTTCTTTTATTAAGCGCTATATTTTCGAAGCAAAAGATACATGATTTATTGATTTTTGTTATATCCGATCCAAATGTGTCACACATGCATTGATTTCTCATATCTGTGTGGTTTCTTATTAACGAAATGTCATTGTGTTTTACAGCTGAAATCTAAAGTAGAATCTGACATGTAGCTTTTCCTGCCTCCAGCGCTGACGCTGTCTATTCTCTTTTTCCTTCAGACGCACAAACACACACATACACACACGTACACCTCTTTCTTTTTGTCTCCGAGTGCTCCGTCCGCCTGTCTCATTGCCTCAGGATTCAATACCTTTCAGCCCTCCCTTTGGATCATTCACGCACACACCTTCCTCTTTTCTCAGCAGCACTTTTCTACAGGAATGTTACATCAACATCGCCACGGCAACGGCTGGCTGAGCAGGAGTCCTTTGAATTGAACACAGTGATGATATCAGGCATCCACTGTTCCCAGGTCAGTTAGGGACATGCCACTCACCTGTACAGCTGAAGTCAGTGTACTGCACCGCCAGTTCAGCACGGTATTCGTTGGAGATTCAACAATAGTAAATTCTGGCAAATAAATATTTTTATTTTTATTTTTTTCTAATTATTAAAATGTTATACTGTTTTGTCTTAAAAAGATTCAGTAACCGAGAGCTTTCTGACTCTGCATAGACAGCAATGCAACTGACACATTCAAGACCAAGAAAGGTAATAAGGACATTAAAATAGTCCATCAGCGTTTGGCTGTAATGTTATGAAGCAATACGAATACTTTTTGTGTACACAGAAAACAAATGATTTCTTCATTCAGTGATCTTTTTTTTTTTTTTTTTTCGATTTTACTTATTCAATCCAGATTATACAGACCAACTAAGAGAAATTGATGTTTTACATCAGAATGTTTTTTATCTCGTGAACACACAATAAAGATCCAGATGCTGGATCTGGGCCATATATATATATAAATATAATACTGTATATATATATAGGCCCACATTCCCACAACACACACAACCAACCAACAAAAACACAAGTTGTATACATTTATAGAATTCAAATACAATTTGTTTATTTGTACAGTGCATTTCACAATACATATTTCAATGCAACTTTACAAAAAAAAATGCATTTGCACAGATCCACAGAATTGTGTTTGTTTCATTTAGCAAGGAAGGCAATGTTTAAGCTTTACACATTAGTCACAGTTTATTAAAATGCTCCATTGTGAAAAGAGTGGCTGTGAGATTTGTGTCATCACACTTGAAACATTGCTAGAGGACTATGATAGTTCTAACAGGTATATTGTTTAGGATGTTGAGTGTGAAATTATTTGAAGGAGCATTTCTCCAAAAGGTACATGTTGCATTTATTGCAGTTTGTGTCTCATCCTGATGGTGTTGAGTGCTTGTGTGAAAGAGCACCTTCCATTTATGTTCATAGCTGCTTGTGATGAGCCTTGGTTCATCATGCAACTTTCTCATGTGGTATTTACCTGTAAATTTAACTTAAAAACATAATGTTGTTACCATATTGTTTATGCTTGAATTGAGATTTTTTACCATACATTTTACAGAATTTTGTAGGATTCATATCTTGCATGTGAATTTAGAGAAACATAGTATTTTGTATTATTGTAAAGTTTTTATCCGCTATTTGGACTCCCATTCTGATGGCACCCATTCACTGCATATAGCCTGTATAGCCTCAAAGTAAGAACATTTTCAGCAAATGTCCATTTGTGGGTGAACTATTCCTTTAATGCAGCACAGAATGCTGTATAAGCAACTTGTCTGCTTCTGCTTTATGCAGATGACAGTTATTAACTCAACTATGTCTTTTAGACACTAGTGTTAGTTATAATCAGCTCTAACTGTTTGTCATTTGTGTGTTGGTTTTCTGGGTGTGCCCTGTGTGTGTGTCTATGTGTCTATTTTGGGAGGGTCAATACACACACATTTTCACATAAACTGCCAATCAGTCATTTACATATCACCAATAATCATGTTTGTCGTTTCAAACGCTCACACACAGCTCTTCTCTTTCTTCACAGCAGGTGCGCACATGTACACTCACATGCACACAGGTGGTATATGTCGACTGTGTGTACCATGCTGGGTTTGAGATGACTGTTGCCATTCATGCCCTGCACTCCTCTCACCCTGGGGTTTGGTTTTTATTAATATCTGTGACGCCGTATGTTTTCAGTTTGAGGGCTTGTTTAATTTTAATGAGCCTCAGGCATGTGTCTCTTAGTTATTTATAAAATGTTTTTTGCTCACGGGCATCTCAAACAGCACCGAGTCCCATATCGCTTTTCCTTTTTTCTCTCTCTCCCTCCTTCATCTGCTTTTAAAGAGGCAGATATGGAGCATTCTAGCTTGTAGTTTTTGTTTATTGTTGATGAGGAGGTTATGAATGATTAAAAGTCATAGGCTAACATTCCTACAGATCATAGACAACCAAAGCCAAGCAAGTAAGTTTATATCAATCCAATTTGCCAAACTATTTTTTATATTTAAAAAAGCTTTTTTAAAAAGGTTATATATAAATATTTTAAAAGAACAATGACAACAACACACTAAATTAATTGTGAAGGAAATCTCTTATGCTCACCAAGACAGCATCTATTTAATCAAAAATACATTGAAACACATTGTGAAATATAACTACAATCTATTTAATATTTTAAAAACGTAATTTATTCTTGCAATGGCAAAACGTAATTTTCAGCAAGCGTATTATTCTTTGTTTCTGTATTTATTAATGTTAATGGATTGTAAAATAGCTGCACAAGTGAATAAAATAGGGATAACAGGCCGAGAGAAAGGGTAAGAAGAGAAGTAGGTCATTCCAAAGATGTGGCAATCATTTCAAGGATTATGGACTCATGGCAAAAGTAACTGGACGGTGAACCTTGGGATTCTATTAGAACATTCCATTCTGCTCTGTTTTACTTTTCCTGGTGACTGTTGATCATGTACTAAAGTGATGAATTATGTGTGATATTAAAATAATGCCTAATGCCTTAAAGTAGCTTCCATCTCGCTGTCTGCAGGTCTGTGTGGAGGAGACGCTGTAATAGAATCAAATTCCATTTAGCTCTTGATGGTCGAATTATGGTGTCTGACCCTTCAGCTGTCACTCTCAGATACTTCAGATTTAACACTCATGTCTGTTGGAAGCAGTGTGTATTTTGCTTTTAATGGCATATTCTATATGTGTGTGTGTGGTTGTGAATAGGGATACATCGTGATTGATGTGGATACACCCAATATGGTGAAAGATAATTCATCTCTGTCAAAGGTCATAAATCAAAAGTCTATATCAAATTATGTTTCCCTGGTGGCATAATGAAAAGTATTATAACAGTGGTTCTCTTAAAGTATCCTTCAAATCAAACCATCAAAATCATTAATTATGATCATAAAATTGATTTTTTTAATTAGATTTTTAAATGTTTTAGCTACCATAATTGATGTTTGATTGTTTTGTTTTTTTTTACATTTTAATATTTATTTTAATAACTGACAATAAAATGCATGTGCCTAACAATGTGCAAAATTATTATAATTTTAATAGCACCAAAGTTATTACAGTTGACTAAAACCATAAAACAATTACATTAACTGAATAAAAATATTAAAATATAAAATTAAAAAATATTTTAAATAATATAAAAAAAACGTAAACATTTCAGTTATAGCCAAGTCAACATTTCTCATTTTCACTTGGTCTATCTTCATTACATTAAAACTGCTATAGACTATAAAATGTGTTAAAGAATGAGCAAAATTACTAAAACTTAAACAAAAATACAAAATAAAAATACTGTATTGTTGATTTAAATAAAAACAAATGAACATCTTTGTATACCAAATTAACCCTGGATAGCACAGACCTTTTTGTTTACAGGAACTGTAATGTTGCCAACTAACCTTAACCTTTATAGTTTTCAGCAGTTTTGATACTCCGTTAGCTCCTCTATGTCCATTTCCGCTGCTCCCGTATCCCAGAATGCAACTGGATTTTAATTTTAAGTCATTAAGCTCAAGGGTGTTGTCCTGCCAGAGCATCACCTCTCACCAATCACTGTCATGGGTCATATGTACAATCACTGATACCATGCCCTTGTCATAACCAAACAGATTGATTTGGGATGTGCGTGCCAGCCAGGGGAATCATGGGTAACATTAAGAAATTAATTTTTGTCACTCATTACCAAACTGCCCTTCAACGCCCAGCCCTATCGCACAGCTATTCCTCTGGTAAGGGTCATGTGATGCATAAGGTGACTTCAGCTGCCGTCTTGTTTTAGCTTGACAGCTGAGAAATTTTGTTTTGGAATTAAATTTGGGAAGATAAAAAGGAGCCTTATTCCCTGAGTTGAGGCTTGATGGATGGGGCAGAGGTGGGCAATCTCTTAACACTAAATGGATCCCCAGGATCAATTTCCCTAGGGTGACACAGTTAACTCATCAGCGTATGCAAGTCTTGATTGCATTTTGTGACCGAGATTTGCCACAGGGGAAGCACAGGATGGGAACAGGTTTGCTGCGGGACCCCGAGAGAGGGCCATTATTGCAGTACTTGTCAGTTCAAGAACAACAGGTCAGCATGTTGCGTCTATGACGCTCTACTGAGGGATCAGTTACTATATATGGCACAATAAAGAGGAAAGGCACACATGCAGCACAGCCGCCCCACTGTGCAGACATGCCACTGAGTTGAGCAGGCAGGATGCATCCTCCTCTGACCTTTCTCTTAATCTCCCCCCTCCATCTTCGTCTCTCTCCATCGTACCACCCCTCTCTCCTCTCCCAGCTGATCCACTGCGCTGCCGTGTTTGAAGTCTGACATCAGAAGCCTTGAAAGCTTTTCTCATCCTGTATTGTTCATTTATTCATTCTTTTGTTTTTCATTATGCATTCACTCCTGCGTGTGTCACAAACTACTTTGCGCAAACACAAACACACTCACGGTCATGCAGGGAACACAGGCAGGGAAAAACTGAGGAGCAACTAACTCACTGAACTTTTTCTGTAACAAGCTATTTTACCAGCTTGTGGAGTAGCTTTGTCAAACGAATAATAGTGATAAATCGCATCCAAAATAGAAGTTTGTGTATGTATACATAATATATGGGGGTGTGCTGTGTATATTTATTTTGTATATGTTAAACGATTTACAAACTCTCTCTCATACAAAACATTAATCGTGATTAATTGCATTCAAAATGAATGTTTTTGTTTGCATATGTATGTGTGCTGTGTGTATATGTTATGTATATATAAATAGATGCACATGCAAGTATATATTTCAGAAAAAAAGTTGTGTTTATATATTAAATATATTTATTTATAATATAAATTACATGAATATAAATACAGACATGTAAATATTCTCTACATATATACTATTTATATGTACATAATAAATATACACAGATTCAACTCTCAAGATTCATTCAAGTGAATTGGTTTAACTTAAATGGCATTCTCACTCTCATATGCAGTTCTGGAAAGTCTCGTGGTGATGGAAACACTCATGTGGTGATGGAAATTCTGCTTCATTCTAGTGAATCAGTTCATCCTTAATGGCTATTTCTCTGATATGCAGTTTTGAAAAGTCAGATTCATTCTAGTGAATCAGCTCATATTTGACATTTTGATTCTTTTTAATGAATTGTTTCAACCTAAATGGTTGCAATGGAAATTCTAGTTCGTTCTAGTAAATTAGTTCATCCTAAATGGCTCTCACGCAGTACTGGGAGGTCTCAATCATTGTAGTGAACTGGTTCATTTTAAACAATCCTTCATCTTAATTGAGGGTAGAGGAGAGACAGTATATGTAGTGCTGGATGGTCTGATTCATTCTAGTGAATGAGTTCATCCTAAATGGTCCTTTCTCTCATGCCGTATGTACTTCAAAGTCTGATTCATTGCGATGAATCAGTTCATTCAAAGTGGCCTTATCTCATACTGTTTGTAACATTTAGAATGTCTGATTCATTCTAGTTTCAATCATTTATTTAAACAAACAGATTCACAAGCATGATTTGCAAGTTAAAGTTCCTGTACAATATATTAGGTTATATTATGGTGTATTTAGTATAAACATTTGATGTTGTCCCCCTAACTGTGAATATTCATTCAAAACCCGCCCTTGTCCTGTTCTATGTCTCTAATAAAAATTTTAATTATGACATTGATTAGTTACATATTTTTAAATTATAATTTCAATGTAGTTTAGATAATGATTCTTCAAATTATGATTAGCTTGTAGCTCAGCAAGTTACACTGTCAGAGTAACACTGACTTTTTATATAGTACAAATGTGTTACATTTTAAAGGTATGGCTCCAGTTAAAAAAAAAACCCTAAAACTATTGTATCCCAAAAGGTACAATCTTTCCACGTTTTCTCTCACACTGTACTTCTGAGACTGCACTGATTCTGCCATCTGGCCAGTTTCTATCCATCCAAAGGACGTTTGCAGGAGTCATAATTCCAAACGCCAATACCATATAATCTCCTAAAGCAAGACAGATGATGGACCATTTACTTCGTCCCTGCACTACTCACTTGAATACTCCAAGCCCCCCTCACCCCAGCTGTGCTCAAAACTCGCTGGCTGAAATCAATGGTTGTTTTTTTGAGGTGTGAAGGTTTTAATTAATTAGATTGAGCCGGTGAAGGAGACGGGCAGCCATACCTGCTGGGCTGCGAGGGTCCTGCCGCGTAGATCCACGGCATATCTCTGAAGATAAAATTCAGCAGAAACACTTACAGTAAGTGTTTTTCCATTGTTTAAATGGAACACCCGGGACACTCATTTCTTTCCACGTAAAAGTAAACATCCTCTCCTGCTCTCTAGACAGATGTACAACACTCCTTGCTGTGTTATCAACATTAGGCAGAGTATCTGGCTACCGTTGCAAATTAAGAGTGGTCCTTGAATTATGGAGATGTGGTCTTGCACTAGTAAGTTTGCAGAGAACACATCAAGGCCACTTAAGAGTCGGTTAACTTGAGTGTTCTTCTTCCACTACTCCTTGCCAGGCCCCTGGAAAGATGATACAAATATCTTCTTTTCCAAATTAGGGTGGTCATTTCCTTCACTTTATAAATTATAACTGCCTCCATTTCCTGTTTTTAGCCTCTTGGACATTAGGTTAATTTTTTGTATTGTCTTCATAGTTTTTTGAAGTTGAGAAGAGATGAGGTCGTGGAGTTTTTCTATCCCACCTCATCCTCAGGTTACTCACCATTCTCATTCATTATTTGTGGACTGTTTTATAATGAATGACCAGGTACAATACGCACGGCTTCTGAAGCCAAAATCAGCCCTGCCTCACATATCTCTGACCCACATAGAGACGCATAGAGCCGGACTCTTCATCACAAGTGAAGATGACTATGACACCTCAATTTAATATCCTGAAATTTCCAAGTGGGTTGACCTCTGTAATTTGGGGATTATTTAACTGCACACTTTTTTGACTATTAAATGAAAGTCACTGTTCAGGGCTGTTTTGGGTGAGCTTTTTTTTAAATTTCATTTAGTTGAACCAATAAACATGGTGCTAGCAACAAATTAGCACCTGAATTGTTTACCTTAAAGGAAAATGGAAAATTTGCTCACCCTCAGACCAAGAGATGAGTTTCTTCATCACATGCTCACCAACTAATTATCTGCAGTGAATGGGTGCCGTCGGAATGAGTCCAAACAGCTGATAAAAACATCAAAATAATCCACACCATCAATTGACATCTTGTGAAGCGAAATTTTATGTGTTTGTAATAAATCCATCAAGACGTTTTTTAGGAACGGAGGGTGTGGGGGTCTACCAATCAAATTACTCATTTGCAAGGGTTTTAGGAGGGATGTATTTTAAATGTGACCAATCAAGTCACTTTACTAAGTCTTTTGTGTGGAATAAGGTTTAAGTTGAAGTACCCATGTAATATGCTGTGCTCATTATTGCATGTTCTTTGTATGCTGTGTAGAACTGATTATGCATTAACCAGAAAAAGATGGCAGATTTTAAAGGATGATTTTCCTAACAGTTTACTCACCCCCATATCATCCAAGATGTTCAAGTTTTTCTTTCTTCAGTTGCAGAGAAAGTAAGTTTTTGGAGTAAATTATAACAGGACTTTTCTCCATATAATGGACTTGCATGGTGGCCAACAATTTAAATGTCAAACAGCAATTTCAGTGCAGCTTCACGGAATCCTGACCAAGGAATAAGGGTTATCTAGCAAAACACTTATCTAGCCTTATTCTAGCAAAGCAATATTTTTTTATATGTAATAGAATTTTTAACCACAATTGGCATGTGCATACGTGTTGTTACATGTGACTTTTACAAAGTAAACATGCAAAAATAAAGTAAAAAAAAAAAAAAGTAAAGTTTTTTTATTAAATAAGGAAAAGACATGAACATCTTGGATGGCATGTGAGTGAATCAGAATCAAATTTTTGTTCTTAAAGTGGTTTATTTCACGATTTTGGCGTGCTGTCCTGGGAGCGAGCCGAGAGAATCGGCAGACTCCGAACCCTAGCGGGGTTTAGTGGTTCGTGTCCGGCTCGATCTCCGCATGCCCCCCGGAGGAAAATGGGGAGTTTTAGGAGGAGAATGGGAGAGGAGGAGGGTTGCATGAAAGCGAGATGAGAAGGAAAGGGAAACTGGTTTATTTATAGTAGAAAAGAGGATTATGATTAGCAGACGCGAACGAAGTGATTGATTAGGTGAGGCAGTGCCAGCTGTGATTAATTCGTCCAGCGTTCCTCCTGAAACTATGTTATTATCAAAACATTCACATATTTTTGGCCCCCCCATATTTCAAACTATATTCCTAACAGATGGAATGCCTGTGTGTGAATTTTATTTATTAGTATATATTCTGGCAATCAAAGCTGGGTGGCCTGCCTTCAACCTGGGCGTCCCAGTGCCACCCTGGCCCTTACTTGTCCTCAGTAGCTCGTATCTTGCACGCTGTGTTAACTCAGGTCTGACAGCACCACATGGAGAAACAGGTTCGTCGTCTTTACAACAAACACAGAAAGAACACAGCCATCAAATGCTCCAGAAGATTAGCAGCACTCACCTTCCTTCCAAACATTTGTCAAGAGTTCTGCCCTTATTAGTCCTTTCGTCCAACCATTTCTTTAGGGAAAGCTCTGGGGAGTGTAGTTTTTGTCGTCCTTCCACAAAGTTTGACAGGCTGGAGGTTCTTGTTTGACAGGAGGATGTAAACGACTGTTGGATTCCAGCTGGCCTGCATCACACAGCCAGACGATCAACAGACCAGGCTCAGATGCTGACATCAGGAGCTAGTTTCACCCTCTGCCATTTACAATCGCCTTGACCAAGTGGCAACATTACGACTTCTGGGGGTTAGTGATGGAAGAACGTGTCAGTTGGTGCGGTGGAGTACAGATTGTCTTCATCATGTACATAGACGCTGCTACTGTGTTGAATGACCTGTTAACATCTGCTTCCAAAATATGCAGTTTACCGCTAAGGCTAATTCACATCACTTCCAGTGTAAAGATTTTTTGTTACGTGACCTTTCATTTGCACAACAACTAAAATAAGCTTGACACTCTGTTTTGCGACTCTGAACGGAAATTAAGTCTCAGGTATTTGCTTTCTGAAAAAGCAAGTAGGGCCAAAAAGGCTGGTTTATTTAAAACATGCTGATTAATGGGAATAGAACTGACCCGTAGTATCTTTTCATTCTGATGTTAAACTGAAAATCTTTTCTCCACGTTCGCTAAAATGTGTTTAACCTGGTTTAGGGTTTGGCAGAGACTTTCCAAACAGGGATGTGATATTTTTCCTTCACTATATGGAACAAAGAGTGGCCTGTCTCAATGCTTTTACATCTTCGGGGGGTTTACATCTGGATACATAGTATAGCATAGTTGAAAATATTTAAAGTATTTTCAAAAGAATCAACTTTTATTTCGATTTTTACATTGTGAGAACACTTATTAAGAACTCCTATGACAATACTATATTTCATTTTGCCAAATGATAATAGACATACATGTTATTATGCAATTTTCTTGCACCTTATTTGAAAAAAAAAAAAATTAATCAAAAGGAGATTCAGTTTTAGCAACTTCATGACATAACTCTTTTGCTATGTACTAGTCAAAATGGCATGTAAAGGACAGTGATTTCTCACTCCCTACATGATGGCCATGCAAAACAAAAGGGCATTTACAGCAAAACCAGTGTTTCAGGTTTACCAATTACCACTAGCAGCCTCTGTCTGGTTCAGCCCAGGTTACCACAGGGCTGTTTAAACTCGTTCCTGGAGGGCCGGCGTCCTGCAGAGTTTAGCTCCAACTTGCCTCAACACACCTGCCTGGAAGTTTCTAACATGCCTAGTAATTAGCATTGATTAGCTGCTTCGGGTGTGTTTGATTAGGGTTGGAGCTAAACTCTGCAGGACACCAGCCCTCCAGGACCAAGTTTGAACAGCCCTGGGTTACTGTAATGAACCTCCCTGTCCTGTTTTCCATGCCAAAAGATATGATGTCTTTTAACAATAACGGAACACTGCTAAAAAGCTAGAATTATGTAGAACTTCCAGATTTAAATACATAGAATCTGAGAATGATAACACCTATGCTCTACATTTGCTGCACTTGAACACTGTATACAAATAAGACTGCAAATCATATGTAAATAAAGTAACTGATACATGGAAACAAAAGCAGATATTGAAAAGGTAGCAAAAAGAAGTGGAAACAATGAAACAGGTTAAACACATAAGATTGGCCATGGCTAAACACCTAGATTGGCTAACATGAAAGTATCTTTGTTATTAGGTTTATAACAGTCGTTAAGATTATTTATACCAACTGAGTCTGGGTATCTCAGCCCACTGTAGAATCTTATTGGTCTAAATGTATAGTAAACACAGTTTGACTGAAAGCCTCTCTAGCAGAATTATTGATCATTTCCTTTGCTTCATTCTGAGCTCTGACTTGCCCATGCCATGAGATCACAACTGTTACACATCAAGAGGAAATAAGCTACAACAACACGCCTTGATGTCACACTACCAAGATTCAAATCTGAACTCTTGAGGAAGAATGAATCTCTTTTCAAACTATAGGCCATCGTTTTGCTCCCCTAGTAGTCAGTTCTCCTGTTCCAGTGGTCAGAGGTAGGAAAATTTCAGCTCTTAAAATGGTTGTGGTCTAGTTTTAGCGCTGCACCATTTTTCACTTCACTTTCCACTTTCTCCCTGCTCTGTTTATGGGTTAACCACACGCTCACTCATTCATTCAGCACAGCACAGATGCTGCTGTAGGCATCGCATGGTCTGGGTGCATGTGAAGCATATGGGTGCCAAAACACTGGAGTTAAGTAAGTCAGAGAATGCTAAAACTGCATCATGATGTAGAGATTCAGAAAGTAATGTTACCTCATACAACTGAGAGAATTAAAACATCACTCTTTTTTTATTGTCTAATTCTGTCTCTCCTCTCTCATATAATGCTCTTAGGTCAGGACTGTTACCTGTTACAGACGAGGGGGCATGTGCATGTGTGTTTGTGTTACTGGACTTCAGGATGTGAAGGCCTACTGTATTACCCCGTTTCCTTTTCCTCTTTTCTCCTTTATGGCTCACATCAGGTGTATAGTCCATGGGAAAAGGAAGAGAGTGAGACAAAAGGGCGCCTAGTTCCCATAAGAGCTGTAGCAAATCTCAACTATCGAATAACCATCTTAACCAGCTCAGGTCAGTAGAGGGGTTGCTTTATTGTGAGTTTATTAACACTGACACAAATGATAGTCGATCTGTCACATGGTTTGAAGCCAGGCAGACACTTTGCTTTAATAAAACAAGGTGAAAATGATACATAAATACATCACTTTCTACCAATTTGGTAATTTTCCAACCTACAGGCTCTGCGTTTTAGCAAAAGCATGCCATGCCAAAGGCCTTAATATCAGTATATGATAGTAACTCTTCCATAAATGCACTATTTAGTTGAGGTTTGTTGATTTAGAGAATGTGTTTTTGTATTCCAGTGTGTTGCTTTTCTATGTAAATCTGCACTAGGTGGACATGAAAAAAACTTTTAAAAAGGTGGCACTCAAATAAAATAAAATAAAAAATCCAAATAAATTTAAAATGTATTTTTTAAAAATAAATTAAAAAAAAATTTAAAAATTGAACAGTTCAGAATCAATTTTATTCCATTCTACTGCCTGCTTTTGCATTTTAACCGTAAGAAATATGTTCTGCATGAATGACTTTTGAAAGGAATGCTCTCCAGAAATTCTAAACCAATCCAAAAAAACACACTTTAAATAGAACATAAGTCATGCTAACAGGTGTGTTGTTACAGTGAGTACGGAAAGTATTCAGACCCCCTTAAATTTTTCACTCTTTGTTATATTGAAGCCATTTGCTAGAATGATTTAAGTAAATTTTGTCCCTCATTAATGTACACACAGCACCCCATATTGACAGAAACACACAGAATTTTTGGCATTTTTACAGATTTATTAAAAAAGAACTTAAATATCACATGGTCCTAAGTATTCTGCTGTGATACTTAACTCAAGTGCTGTCCATTTCTTCTGATCATCCTTGAGATGGTTCTACACCTTCATTTGAGTCCAGCTGTGTTTG
>JAUCMS010000079.1:7476365-7487760 GCA_032357445.1 Enteromius radiatus | reverse complement strand
CCGACAGAAGCCTCTCCTCAGTGCAAGACACATGAAAGCCTGCATGGAGTTTGCTAAAAAAACACCTGAAGGACTCCGAAATGGTGAGAAATAAGATTCTCTGGTCTGATGAGACTGGCTGTCCACCAACGTTTGCCATCTAACCTGACAGAACTGGAGAGGATCTCTAAGGAGGATCGGCAGAGGATTCCTAAATCCAGGTATGAAAAACTTGTTGCATCTTTCCCAAAAAGGCTGTATTAGATCAAAAGGGTGTTTCTACTAAATACTGCGCAAAGGGTCTGAATATTTAGGACCATGTAATATTTAAGTTTTTCTTTTTTAATAAATCTGCAAAAATCCTGTGTTTTTCTGTCAACATGGGGTGCTGTGTATACATTAATGGTCTGAATACTTTCCGTACCCACTGTATATGCATGTTAACATGATTAAGAATGTTAGTAAAATTTTCCACTTCCACTTCAAAAATAGACCTTATTTACTTGTTGTAACTGCCTTGCCGTAACCTTGATTTTGCCTCTTTTTTTAATAAAATCATGGGTTGAGTCGAAATTATTTTTTGAGCCACACATTCTGTCAACTAAGCTTAACTTGTACTGAACCCGGAATATTCCACCCTCACTGTAAGTGTCCATGGTGGTTCATTGACCTTCTTGAAGAGGCCTTCTGCTTCCATTACACAACATACACAAACACTCTCAAACACTGAGTATAAATATGTCAAATCTTTACATGGAAATGGTTTGGTTTGGAATTAAAGGATGTTGGGGCAGGAGAGGCACCTCTGTAGGCCTCAGAGTGAGGGATGTCCTCTCACACATATGCACATACACACTGGGCACTTGAGGTGAATTATTGTTCGCAAGTGGAAACTTGGCCCCTCGGCCCGGCTGCCGGTCCATTGCTGACTAAGAGCGCTGTCTGTGTTTTTGTCCCCTTTCTCTCTCTCTCTCTCTCTCTCTCTCTCTCTTTTCTCTCTCTCACACACTCACACTGTACAGCTGCAGTCTTTCTCCACTGGGCCATTCACCTCTGAGCTCCTGCTGTAAATTCCACTGGAAACTGGAAACACAAACATGCCCCTGCCCAAAGTGGACTAACATCTTTCTTGCGGTCTAATTTTTGAATGTTACACTTTAACATATCCCATAACCCCACCCTGGCTGCCGTTATGCTCATTGACGCATCATCAGACTGCATTATGTGTTTTGCGGGATGCACTTTGTGCAAACGTTATTTCTACCCTCTCATGGAAAATAATCCAGGACTGTCGCTCTGTCAGTGAGGGGAGTTTATTGTTGACTTAATTAAGGAGTCTTACACCACACAAACCCCATATTCACCCCCATGTAGTATTTCTGAGAAGAGACAATTATTGTAATTACAGCTGTCTGATGACATGTTTGGTATAATGAATGTTTCTCATTAAGTTTCTCTAACCCCAAACAACCTGCCCCAATAGAAACCCATGCCTGTTTCGCATACTGCAGCAGTAGCAGCGTCTGATAGCGGGAACCCCATGTTTATGAGATTTAGATCATTTGAAATTATAATAACGTGTCTTACCACTAAACCTTGCTTTTAGTTATATGTCTTCTGGTATTTCATTATACAGCGGCCCCGGAAAGTATTTGGACACTTCATTTGCATTAGATAAACTGTCAAACAGAGTGGCTTTTTTTATTTACAAAGAAATGTAGCATTCTTTTTAAAGCAAATAAGATTTCAGTAATGCAGTAAAACAGTATACAGTTCAATACAATTCAGCCAATCTTTATGAGGACAGAATTTAATTTTGAAAAGATCTGTCTTTTTGAAAAAATCACTTTTAATTTAATGTTTCCTTGCTGTCCCTTAAAACTCTTACTATGCATAAACACGATGTAGTTTTCCGGTGTCAGAGATTAGTGGAACATGTTTACCCTTTATCTAAGGGAAATGTGATGTACTGTAAATATCACATTGAGACAAATGGTAAAAGTGGCATCAAAATGACTCAGAAAAGTAAAGTCACAGTAGTTCTGAGAGAGAAGCTCTAAGGTTGTTTATTAGTATATGTCGTTATGTTTGATATTTTATTATCTATGCAACAAAATGTATATATTTCAAGTTTGGCCTAAGCGTCCTTAAACCTTTTGAGGCCACTGTATGTATATTATTGTAATGCTAAATATAGTCAGACTTCTGTCTTTTCTCTCTGCTTTCTCAGTGTTTTTTTGTGTTCCATCAGAATAAAGGAAGTTCTGTGCTGACATTGTGGAAAAAGCTGTAGTAAGAGCCAAATTGCTGGAGAAGGGAGATTGGTGACCAGAGGAAGCAATAATAGCATGTGTCCTGACTGATAGGGTACTGGACCCTCTTGTGTAAGTCTATTAATGAGCCATTTCCACTGTCCTCTTCTTCCACATTGATTTGAGTCAGCTGACATTCCATGACAGCTCTTTTGTCATCTTCTGCACAGTTTCAGCAGTGACGCTGTTAAGTCTTATGATGACTTTGTTGCCTGCCCTCAGGAATTTTTCCTGTCAAAGAAGTATTTTTGACCCAAGAATGCTTTGTTGTTCACTCTGAACCGCTTGTTAAGCAAACATTCTTATCTAAGATCTTGATAAGAAGCCAAGACCGCCACCAATTTCCCTCTTCTGACTTTAAGTACGTGTGGCATAATGTCCAGGTCATATTAGTTCTCACGTGATGCTTCATATAATTAAGTTTTTTATCTATCTATCTATATTTCTAAATAATTATATTTTTAATAATTATTGTGTATATTTTAAATAATCATGTAGAATTATTTGTAATTAATTATATGATTATTAAGTTTTTAACTATAAATTTACTTTACTGTATATTTCACTATGGACAGTCCGATGCACATTTTAAATATTAGACCATACCTTGAAATCCTAAACTTAGATAGTGAATTGTCACACATATCTGTATCTGTGTATAAGATATATATGTTTAAGAACTAAAAAAGGTGGCTGCACTTGCGCATCCGTGCACTGCTGGGACATCTGCTCAAGGGCCAGGCCCTGTGTGCCGCCAATGGGAGAGGCTCCAAATAAAAATCTCAGAAGTGGAAACTGGAACAAATAAAAATAGGATTCATGTCCTCTCCACTTCAGAGGTTTTGGAAGCCTGGAAGGAAACTTGTTTGTCAGTCTCTTGTGGCTTAGCAAGTGCTATATGTTACTTTTAGATGAAAATATGGTGCAAACCAAAGCGGTCCGGCCTAACACATTGCTCCAGAGATTCCTACAGCAAACATATGCATCACATGCTCCACATTTACAAGCTGCTTGCACTAAAGCTGAGCAATCAATGCACTCACTGACACCTCCCCTCCCCTCCCCACACTATCTGATTGAACATTAGCAAACCTTTGAGCCTTGCAGGTTAAAATTACATGGTCTTAAAAAGTTGAAGTTATATCAAAACCCACTGCTCGGTTAAGACACTCTTGTGCAGCGATGTCCTTCTTTGTTAATGATAAAACCCATTAGGTGAAAGGATCTTGTAAATAGCACTCAGCACAAACGCTGCTGCCTGTTTATTATCAACTGTGTTTGTTTTATTAGCCAGCAGGCTGAGCAGAGGTCCTTTTTTGATAGTAAAACCAGGAGATTAGTAGTATTTTTGGCATTTTAATTTGTAATATTGTAATTTAATTGCAATTTAGTATACACACACATATTGGCAATTTGGTATTTAACATGTAATCATTTCCTTTTAACTTACTACATTTATATATATATATATATATATATATATATATAGCCTATAGTAATATGTGTTGTTTGAATAAATCCCCAAATGAATGCCTGTAAATGTCAGTAGAAAATTTCAAAAGAATGAGCAGAATGAAGTTAGTGATGTGGCTTCCTCTGAGGCCTTCATGGGGAATCCCACAACACAGTTCCATTTTTGACATCATCTTTCAAGTGCACCACGGTCAACAAATAGCAACAATGGTTACCATGACAAAAAAAATGAAGCTGTGAAGAAACCACAAGCAGTTCTAGGGGACATCTCAGCCAATCTTAGAGTGTGAGAAAAAGGGTAACGTGACTTTATGAATAATTGGGTTCTTAAGATATTTAAAGAAGCTGCTATGGTGTATGTTTTTCTTATCTATAGCCTGAATCCTTACACATTTAAATGACAGAACATTCATATGTACTGTAGTCCAATTTTAGGAAGAGTTTTGTATTAGGAATATTATTATTGTTTTATAATCAGTATTATTTCATCAAATTTGTAATAGTTTAGATTCCTCAGGAACAGGATATGCCATCTTTATCATGATTGAAGGAAGCTGTGGTATCTCATGCAAAATTATAAATGCCACAGTAAGATGTAAGAGTTTTTGTGCATCGTTTCTTTAAAAGGCAAGCCATTTGTATTTCACTTTTTGTTATCTAACAAAGATTTTTTATTTGCCTCTGGTACAGGTAGTCCCTGACATGAGGACTTAGTATATAACAAAGGTTCACAAACAGAAATGCTCCAGGCTTGTACTGCTGCAATTTCTAAAGGAAGATGCCAGACTGGCTACTAAACTAAGTGCTTCAGTGGACATGAGTTTGATGTAAATGCAGAGAGAAAAATGCTGGTGATGCAAGTTCACTCCATAAGCATGAGAAAAACAGAACAGAGGATTGCACAAAATATCTGTCTGGTTATCTATTTCAATAAATGATTGAGCCCCAACCTGATTCAAACAGTCAACAGTAATATGTTAATCAACTCACAATTGTTTAATTCATATTCTTGGGAAAGAGCTGCAGAATGCAGTAATCCGGTTCAGATCAGAGGTCGTAATGAGTTTCTACACACTGCGATTCAAATACAACACCAGAATCGACGAGAGAGCGGGCAACGTCATGGAAAAAATGACGTCAGGTTTAATTAGCCGCCGGGGAAGACTCGTCTGTGACTGTGGGCGGGGCTTACAACGCAGGCTCGTGCTGAAGCGTGTCGTTTATGAAGTTAATATAAACCACGACGCCGAACAAGTAATTTTACATTTTACCGCTCTCAGAAACATCTTTATAAATTGTGTTAATGCGCGCGGACGCTGAGCAGAGGGCGCGCCGGGCGTGATTGACATCCGGTCTCAGCCAATGAGGATCCTCCTGCATGTCAGCGGCCGTCCTCCTGACGCGCATCACATGTCTCCAGCTACGCGAGGCTGTGGGAGGGATTTCTCTGCAGATTGGAGGAGCTAGATAGACGGCAGAGTGAGTCTGAGGGAGACCGAGAGAGTGAGGGGGATCTCTGAGGCACCGTTCGGAGAGCATTGTGAGTGTAATTTCACAGTTTTTTGCATGCATGCTCGTGTTATTGCCACGTTTCAAATGCAGCATGTTTTTGGCTTCCTCTCCGCTGATTGTGTACATTTACCGCGCTGTCCGTTAGCTTGCGTTATTATCAGCTAGCCAAATTGGCTAGGCAACTCCTGCTAGTTGGTAGCAGGCAGAGAAAGGGGCAAGAAGGCACCCGGGCTGCTGTGCATTTTTAACCCACACCTGCCTATTGTCACTGCAGGGGAGGGGGTGTGTGGAAAATCAAATGGGGTTTAATGTAGTGTTGAGATGCAGGGATGATGTGTAGCGCACGCTGGAAAGTTGCTTTTGACGTACGAAGCTTGTGAAATGTGTGCGCGCCGCGTTTCTACATCTACGATTACGCGACACAGTCAATATAATAAAATATAATAAAATAATAAATATGTATTTACAAATAATAAAATTTACAAAAGGAGCTTTTTGACATGTTATCCTAGACAGGGTGACCCTAATGTTATTTTAACGGCCGTCAGTTTTTTTATTTTTTTTAAAGCCGCTGAATAAAAGGCTCACTCTGTGACTGTTAGAGATCGGTTGACTGCCGTTCGTTTGGTCTTTGCGAAAAGAGCGTTAACTCTCTGAAAATAAAACCCCGTTCTCTAGGACTTTTCTCTGACTTGAAGAGACAGTTTTTTTCTCTTACGTGAACGTTTTCGCGTTTATTGACAGTTCGCTCTTATGAAATGCTGTCAAACGAACTAACTTGTTCCGCTAAGCGACCGTCTCTGTCAATTTAACTGTCGGTGACTTATGACATTAGCCGGGTATTTTTAGGGTTTAACTTAAAAACGACTGTTTGAGTCGCGTCGGAAAGTTGGAGACCGCTTCAGTTTCGGGTGAGGTAAGATGTTGATCTGGTGTCATTATCAAGACTAAACATTACACCCCCTTTTGACAGGATGACTTGAGTTGAGACCGCTAGCAGGCTAAAGCCAAATGTGAGGAGGCTTCAGCTGTCAGCTTGCTTTTCGACCCCATTACCTGCTTGTTCAATTACGTTATCTCATTTCGAAGCGTTTTTTTTTACAACAGCCGCTTAGACAGTGTTCAGAAAGCTTATAATGTCACTTCAGTCATCGTTTATTCACCACTATGTTGTTCCAAACCCGCGTGACTTTCTTGTTAAGAGTGACAGCCGCAACCGCCATTCACTTTCATTGGACGTTAACGTTACAGACTGGCGTCCGTAATGTCGATGTTTTGCGAAGACTGTAAGGTGTGTAAAAGCATTGGGGTGAGTAAATTATTTGATGTCTTCTTGGGTGAACTGCCCCTTTAAGCTTGGCGCGTTCGTGTCAACAGTTGTAGTATACAGTCCTAATTCCTCCTGTCATGTGTGACTCGGCATGGGGACTGGAACAAGCGCTGTGCGACACGTCAAATTTGCTAGGATCCTATTTGAAGGAGCAGATGTGCAAAACACAATGTACCCAACCTAATCGTCTGACTTATTTTATCTACTGTCTGCCTAATGTGTTGAGATTGAATTTGGCACCTAGAATTTCTAGATAGACTCCGGTGTGCGTTTAAATAGCGTGTCGGGTCTGTTGCTCCTTGGCGTACATCATTCGCTGCCCTGTTGCTTATTTCTCCTCTTTTGCTCGAGCTGTTGATAATACCTCGCCGTATGGCAGCAATGCTGAATTCGACCTTAAGTATATTCAGCTTAATTTAAATCAATTCGTAAGGGTGTATTTGTATGTGCCTTTTTTTTCTGATCTTCACACAATGCAAAGTGTACACTGACCTTTGACAGATGTAGACTTAGGGGGCTTATTGAGATTTAAATGAGTTTGTAAATATAACGTTTTTCCAAGAAAAATATGGTGTAAATACTAAAAAAAAAGATAAATAATTTTTTTTTAAGCAGTACAGTACAAAATCATCATCATTGTAACTGATGAGTGTAAAACTGTCTGTTAAAAGAGAGTGTTTTCTTTCTTATTGCATTTATTTCTTATTTATTCTTATTGTTTACTCAACTACTACTTTTTATTTTTATTTAAGGATTTACCCCATCATTAAATAAACAAACCTTTGACTCAAGTTAGCTTCAGAGGCCTTTGGACTTCTATGAGCACAGCTAGTATCTACTATATATATATATATAAGACCTAGATATTAATATGCAATAAAATATTCTGTTTCTAGAGCTATATATTAGGATTATAATTTAGTCACTGTGAGAAGATGGTGTTTTTATTAATATTTTGAATTAAGTTTTTATAATTCCCCGTTTTCATTTTATTTATTTTATTAAAGTTTAGTAATTTTGTTTTTGTTATTAATTTTTCTATATAATTTTGAATATTCATTTTTGTTATTTTGATATGAGTTAAACTAAATGAAAAATTAAACAAATGAATAAATATAAAAGTTATGTTTTTATATTAAATTTTATTTCAGTTAACAATTGGTTTATATGGTTTTACTTTTAGTTAACTATATTGACCTTATATTAATGTAATTGATGCAATATTATTTTGTAAGATGTATACATAAGTGATACTGGTCTTCAGCATATGTTTTGTTTAAATTTAACATTGTTAACTCAAATGATTTAATTATGGACCATGGCTGTACCTCCAGAATTGTTATAACTATGTTTTGGTCGTACAAAGTCTACATGCTTTTGTACAGCACATGTAGTACAAGCTGTAATTTTATATTATTTTAATTAAGTAAATGTGAATGTTTTCCATGCTGACTGGAATGGAAAGATGGTAACTTAGCCCCTCTCTCTAGTATTGTTTATGTAAGAGGCCACTGCTTTGGTGTCACATTAATCTGAGGTGACATTCAACCCCTCATAAGCTATTATAAACAGCTAAAAATAGAGTGCTTTGCTATTGAGTACATTTGAATAATGTTGCAATTTAATTACTTTATAGCATCATGCTTTTATGCCTTAATCAGTCGTTCGATGACAGAGATAAAATAAGCATCTTAGGGGCAAATGCATTTTCTGTCCGCAATCTAAATGAGGTCTGTAAATAAGAAGTGTGCGCATAGTTATTTTATCTGACGTCAAATGACTACAGTAAATTACAACCTCAAAGTAGATGAAGGATTTCTGTTCAGGCTCTGTTCTCATTAAAATTTGATTTGCAATCAGGTTTACTATTTGTTTTGTTGCAATCTATTAAAAACAGTTAGTGAAATCTGGTTTTGCCGCAAAGGAATGTGTGAGCAGTACTGTTTGACTGCTGCTTACAGGTGCTGCCTTTAAAAAGTATGCATCTAAATATAAAGTAGATTGTGTTTGCACAGAAACGGAACCTTTAGTCATGTCAGTCATGCACACTCACATCCATTCACAAAGTGACATTCAGTGAGTTAAGCAAATATACATTTTGAAGCCTCATCGTGCCCATTATCCCATCATGTCTAATGGTTCGAGTCATCCCTGATTTACTGTGCAGTGTCAGACATGGAGGCAGGGGTCGAAGCAAATGACTGGCTTGTGTGCTATGAATGGCAACCATAACAATCAACTTAAAGGTTCATGTTTTTTAAAATCACTTATTTAGTGATGCTTTTTTAGGTCCTGGTGAGAACATGAAAGCACTGAGCTGTTAAGTACGTAGCTGTTTAAATGTAATACTCTTCCCACTGTGGGAATACACTTCATCTAACAAAGCAGAAGGTATAATTAGGGCCCTATTAAATCAGTTTTATTTCTCAAGTTTTTAGTTTTACTTTTCTAAATTGTTTTATTTGTTTAATATGTTTTTAATCAGCATATATCATGTATATATCTAATGAATTAAATTGATAAAAAACTAATAATTTATTAAATGTTAACAGTGATGGGAATGTTTGGATTGTTTTGTATTCATATTGAAATGGAAGCCTATCTGAGGTTTAATATTCACAGAGGCTCGAGTTAGTAAATAGTTACTGTATAAAAAAAAAAGTTTATATATATATATATAATTATAATTCGAACTTACTGTATTTGTCACATTGTAAATGTCACGTGACCTACCAGCATCGCTGCCATTCACAACTCCTCTTCTGTGGCCCCAAGGGATAATAAAGTGTCCATTGAATGCACAATTGAGAATCTCGCTGGAAACAGTAGGCCATCTGGAGACTTTTTGCATACTATTTTATGAATATACGAATACTGTAAATTTGTACATACTACTGTTTTCGCGTACTATATAGTAGACTAGTATGCAATGTTGGATTCAGCAAGACACTAGTCCATGTCATAATTTGAGTGTACACATCCACTTCTCATTTATTCATCCAAAAATTTAGATGTTCTGTCATACAATTCTGACGCGAGAGCGTCAAAGTGGCCGGAAGTCATTCATTCTCAATGTGAGCCGGCAGCGGCATGGTGCATCTTGGATGGCGAGAGCGTCAAGGAGAGTTGAAATCAGGTCAACTTTATGGTAATGAGCTATGACGCGGTTCGGCGGCAACCAATCGCAATGTAGAAGTTCACCGCTTGAGCAGATTCCAGATAACGCAGTCCTGTAAACTTTGGTTCCGACCCAATTAGTTCTCATGTCTAACACTGATTTGACCAATTGCACTGCGCCAACGTTACACTTCAACCGGTACGTTTCACATAAATTAATGTTAATTAAAGACCAAGACTAGTAAATGTCTCCTATAATATTAAAATTAGACTAGCACATTACACACCACACAAATGAGGTTAACTTATACCCTCCTTTTGGTCAGTCTGCAAAAGATTAAAAGGGTTGTTTGATTTGCGGCCCCTTTAAATACAAGACAAGCATTCAATCCATCTCAGAGCATCCAAAAATGTCTGTACAGCGTCGTTGGCAGGGCGGCCAGGGCAAATTTTGACGCTCTCGCTGGTGGCGGTGTGAACGCACGTTGAGGGTATAGTAGAAGTGCCTAGTCGGTGGTGTGAAGTGGCCTTAAGTGCACTGATCCATGTAGCATGAGTAAGGCGGGGCGTCTCTGCATTGTACCCTCCACATAGAAATGGCCTTACCCATTTCAGCAACAGCCAGCGAGGGGGATGGGTAGTGGGCAGTCTGAGGTTGCTAAAAATACCCCATTACCGACAGCTCCACTGCAGAGGGATCCCTGGAATCGCTGTCCTTGACTAGCATGAAGTTGGCTTGGACAGTGCAGGGTCTCCAATTGCCAACCAAGACCAAAAGGGTTTCCTTGAGGTTTTCTTGCAGCTGCACTTCTGCTTTCCAATGCATCACATTCAGTCATAGAGGAGCTCTAAGACCACATGTGAACCTGCCTATTTATTTGCAGGTGCATATATAAATTTATAGTTTTAAGGGCAGATTGAGTGGTGGCAAAATGCTTGAAATTGCACACTACAATAAATACCTGTTTCCTTGTATGAAAGATCATATAAGTATATGATGTGATGCTTAAATTATTAGTCTGAAGGCAGGTGGGTGCAATCCACAGGCACTGATCCAAAATGGACCTCTAGCTTTGTATGGCAAGGGTTAACCGTTTCTCAACCATACTGTGGTAGCTGTTTGAAGATCCAATCACAATGATTTTCCACTGTTGTGACATGTGACCTGCTCAGCAACCTGAAACTGTCACGGCACAGCAATGATTTGGCACTTCCCTCATCGTGGTCGAACAGTCACTCATAGATGATAACTTGGAGAAAATAAGCTTGTCTGTGCAGGACAGAGATTATCTTGCTTGGAAACCTGCATGTGTTCTGTTATTTACGGTCTCATTTTTTTCTTGAACTGTCAAAATGAACCATGATGATGAAATGCGTAACACGGCCACTGGAGATTACAGTAATTTCAGGAAGTTCTGCTTTCGACCTGACACATTTCTGGACCATGTTTTTTCTTCAAAAAGGAGGAGCACAGTTAGCTGCTGCAGTGTGAAGCTGTTGGGTGTTTCCCTTTTCACTTCCAGTTTTAATAAAAGAGAAACTCAAGCTTGTTGATGTACTTAAGACTTGATTTACCAATGCTAAAAATGTCTTTTATGGTATTTATTTTTGGTTGCACAGGAAATCCTTTTGTCTGAGCTTCATAAAAGGTCAATTCCAGAAGTTTTAACTG
>JAUCMS010000079.1:7416771-7430414 GCA_032357445.1 Enteromius radiatus | reverse complement strand
TAACCTACACATGAACAAGCCAACAACACACAGAGACCTGTCATAGGTTTTACCTGAGCATCAGCAGATGTCCATCGCCACAGTCCACGTCTGTCCACATGCTTCTGTCGGCTGAGTGTACCGTTCCCTTATTCTGTAGGAGAGAGACAAACATAAACATTCATTAATCCATACTGTGTAGCTAACCCTCAACATATTACATTGATATATCAATAATACTCTGCTTCAATCAATATTAAAATAAAACTTTGCTTCACAGTAAATAACAGTATTGCTAAAAGGCAGTTTTTTTGGACTGAATATATAATAGTTTTGAAAACCAAAGCACTGCTGCTCTACTAAAGAATGAGACCGTATTTTATATATGGTGTAACACAATATACGTATAAATGTTTTGTATTTTTTTTAAATACACTGAAATGTTTATTTAAAAGAAGATGAAAATACAGATTTTTTCCAAAAACATCAAAAAAATCAATCTGGATAGATTTAATGCTAAATGAGCTGGAATATTTTTTCACTTCTACTGTATTTCAGTATTGGTTCATAGTAGGTGCGCTTCATCTTTTTGACCACCAGATGGAAGCAACTGTGCATTACACTGAATGAAGTCTATTAGAACAGATTAGTACTAAGGATGACCAATTTAAATTATTAAATTTTATATATTTATATACATATATATTCAAATGATCACTGTACATTGTGGCCTGTTTTACAGACTTTTTCTGAAGTGTAGCATACTATCAATACACTGCTTAAAATACAATTGTTCAGAATTTGTAGTTTTACTATATAATAAGAAAATGGGCATACATAAAAAATTATCATTCAAAAATGTGTAAATGTTTAGTAATTCAATGATTTATTTTAAAAAATATATGTAAATTGCAATAATATATTTATATTTTAGTTTTACTAACAATTCTAAATTGACATTTCAATTCATAATCATATTTTTTCCTCAGATTTGAGTGATCTGTTAGCACATTCTGTGCAGTTGATTATAATGATGCATTTGCACAATGGCATCCATGGTAGCGTTCTTCACGGGTTCAAACATTAAATGTGCTGGACGGAACCGACCCGGACGAATACTAATAAATTAAACTCAATTTAAGTACTGGTGTAGCGGTGTCTGGAGAAATGGGTATCCGTTTAATTTAGACCTAATAAAAAGTTTACAGGGGTTCACCGGTTTAAGAAACAGGTAATATATACACTGTCCGCGGAGCGGGAGCGCGCGCATCATCAAACATATTTCAAAGGAAGCCAGCCGTCACAGTCCGGAGCGCTGACCTCGTCACTGTCTGAACTGGAAGTGTTTAGGGAATATTTGCATTTAATCACATTTTTGAATAAACGCAAATTGGACCATCATGATTTTATCTTACAAACAAAATTACACTGCCGAAACACAGCAAAGCATCTTAGAAGCATATCTGCTGCTTATACACCTATCCTGATACTTTGTTTCAACATATAAATTATTCGTTCATTTTTATTTTTTACTTCTTAAATATCTTTCCAAAAGGGGGAAGCGAACTCGGGTCGCTTGTGTCAAGAAAGTACCCGCTTTACCTCTTGCTCCACCGGAAAAGTTAATTTCTCGCTGTCTGTTGTATTCTTTTTACGTAAAAAAACTCCTGGCAATAAGGCGGTTATTAAAAGGCACCAGACTACAGAAAATGGCATACATATACCCAACAAAAAAATATCGAGGACAACCCAGCTGCATTTACTTTGTCAGTTTTACCAACAATTTGTCCTGCCTTTACCAACTTACGAAAATGAGTTGGCAACGCAAAGTGTTATTGTTGATCCTTGAACAACATCCAAGTAACCATGAGTTCTCAGGAAATTTCAGTTTTAGCTTTACAATCAGAATTAGGCACTTCTACACCCATGTTACTCTCTTGTATAATTTCCCTCTGATTTAGGGATAAACTATGGGTAGGTTTAGGGGTAGGGATAGGGTTAGGCCTATGTTTTGGATAATAATATTGATCCAGGATCAACAACAAAAAAATGCTGACTGAATCTCCAAACACCAACATATCAATATGTGTGTGTGTTTGTGCAAGCTAGACATTCTGAATGCAGCGACCAAACAGTTTTTCTGGTCGATATTATTGTTGTTTACCATCCGCTCCACTAGGGGCGTGAGCGAGCATTACATTGAGCCCTAGACCTTTGGATCCTTGGCAACACGACGCTCGATAGAAGTCGCAAGAGAAGGGTTTAAGGCCATGCAAGTACGGACTGTGCAGATGACAGCTCAGTGACTGACGCTGAATGTAACTCAACAGCACATATTTCAGTCCACCCGTAAAAACAACCGACATACACTGTGATAAAGCGCAGGAACAGACAATGTCACACGACTCGCCTGTAAGTAACGATAACTTTACATTACGCATTAAGCGCGTTGTTTCTCTTGACTTGCACGCATTCTGTGGCAGTGGTTATTTTGGTTGAAGTTTGAATTTTACTATCATTATAGCAAGGTTGCCCTGCCAATTTAATTCGCGTTATGATACCGTGCTTCCTTTGACAAGGGCGCGTCTTTACCTTTCTCTCTCCAGCAATAAAACACTATGCTAATACAATACAATAAAGCACAAAATAAACACCTACCCTGTCTGCAGCAGAATGAAAGTGAGTGCGGGTCAGCCCGTCGTATCAGCAGGGAGTGGTGGCTTCACGTGGGTCTGTTGTGCATTCCTCTGCTTGCCGTGTATCTGCATATCCCTCCGCCACAGCTTTCACCTGCGCTCAACACTTGGCGCTCTTCCGGTCACTTCTTCACATTCAGAGGCAATGACATCTTCTATAAAGGTATATCATATGCTTTGTTTACAAACTGACTCTCTTTCTCATTTCCATCCCATATACTCCATTCAGTTTACTCAGGAGTGCGTGTGTGTTTATTATACATATACATACATATATACCTGCGTAAACTCGTATTGATAGAGATTAAGGTACAACTATTTAGTCTAATTTGATGGTGTAAAAAGTTTAAATATAGAGAAAATTACCTTTAAAGTTGTCCAAATGAAGTTCTTTGCAATGCATATTACTAATAAAAAGAAAGTTTTGATAGATATTCACGGTAAGAAATATACTGTACACAGTATCATTCCGGAACATGATCTTTACTTTATATTCTAATGATTTTTGGCATGTAAGAAAATTCATTTCGACCCATAAAATGTATTGTTGTCTGTTGCTACAAATATACCCGTGTGCCTTATTTGTGGTTGGGTATGTGTGTGTGTGTGTATATATGTGTATCTATATATACATGACATAATAATATGATGTAATGCCGTTTGTCAATAGAGTCAGTTGGTGTTGTGGGAAGCTCTGATGTCTTGTTGCTGCTTCATGGTTTTCCTACTTCAAGCTATGACTGGTATAAGGTAAGTCATTTTGTGCTGTAAAACAGCATTAACGTTTCAATAAAGCAGCAGTAAACACTAATGCTGAGGGCTGTGGTGTTTCTTCAATCTCCTTCTGTTGTTTTGAAGATCTGGGATTCTCTGACTCAACGTTTTAACAGAGTCATCGCCCTCGACTTCCTTGGCTTTGGTTTTTCAGACAAACCGGTGAGTCACAACTTACTGTTTTTTTTTTTTTATGAAAAATAATGTCTTTTGTTATCTGTAATTTTAATAATTACTTCTATCTAACAAAATCCAGCGACCGCACCGTTACTCCATTTTCGAGCAGGCCAGTGTGGTGGAGGCCCTGGTTGCTCATTTGGGTTTGTCAGAGCAGAGGGTCAACATCCTGTCACATGATTACGGAGACACTGTAGCCCTAGAGTTACTGTACAGGTGAGCCCTAAGGATCCTTAAAACTTTCCCAGCATAATTTAGCTTAATGCTCCTGTCAATATGATCTGGGTGGTTCTCACATGCAGTTAAACACACAGGAGTGACCATAACAGAAGTGGACACATCACAATAAACAGCCTCTGCCTCTCAAATGGAGGTACATTAGAGTTTTATTCAGTCAGAAAAGTACAAATTAAAGTCTGAATGGAGATTCATAACTTTGCCTATTTTGTTTTTGACTTGAAAGGAATATTCCCAGAAACTCATTATCCAAGATTTGTTCAGAAAGTGAGTGTAACACTTAAAAAACAAGTTTGTTTTCATTTTTAAATATGAGAAGTGAATATTTCTAATGTCTGGTCACCTATAGGTGCTGAAGGACTATGGTTTCATTTCACCTGTACTTACCCGCCTAATAAACTTCCAGGTTTTCTCTAGAGGGTGAGTGGAGAGTCTGGAATGGGAGTGGCGTTTACTTTTATGCTCTCTAGTTCACAGTTCAAACTATTTGTTGAACTTTACACATATCATTTACATAATTCATGCTAGCTGCTACCAGAAGCCTTCAATTACAAATATTATATATTTATCCTACAGAATAAGGGATGTGTTTGGACCGTACACCCAGCCAACAGAAGCCGAGTTCTGGGACATGTGGACAGGAATTCGCTTTAACGATGGAAATCTGGTCATGGACAGGTGTCCAAATTTCTCCATGTGTTGCACTTGCAATGCTTTGCTTTTAATAATAACCAACTATGGTTTGTTGTTGCCGTGTCTTGCCCAGTATCCTGCAGTACATTAACCAGAGGCTGAAACACAGAGAGAGATGGGTCGGGGCTCTAACCACCACTTCAACACCTTGTAAGTACGCACACCCATTCATACTGTAGTACAAAGTGCTGGAGTGGCCGTCGTGCTACAAGAATGAGGTGTGTGAATACTTCTCGGCCATGGGCAGTGCTATTGAGGCTAAGTAGTTTAATCCAATGAAAATCACAGCAGAAGCTGCTTAGACCATCTGCACCCCCAGGCAATAAGCTTTTGAGGTGATAGTATATATTAAGTAAATATCTACATTGAATGCAGTAGTGTGGTGTACATTTTATACATTATAGTGCAGCAGGATAGGCATGTTAACAGGAAGTTTGGATTTAGTTTATTTGTGCTTTGGAAGATAATTAGTAGGTAATTTACTGTAGTCTGTGTAATGGCACTGATTTATCGCTTTTTTTTTTTTTTACTTTCTAGTGCACATGATTTATGGACCACTAGATCCAGTTAATCCATATCCTGAGTTCATCCAGCTCTACCAGTAAGTACACTAACGTTATTAATAGCAAATATAAACAAAAAAAGAGAGTTATACACACAAACACATTCGTGGGATATGTCAGAACTAACAATGGACATATTTTTCTACCTTTTCCTCATTTACAGAAAACTGGTGCAGAGATCCACTGTATCAGTTCTAGATGAGCATGTGAGTCATTACCCACAGCTGGAGGATCCCACAGGTTTCTTTAATGCCTACCTCAGCTTTATCAACTCATTCTGAGAGGAGGAGTAACGAGTGGAATATCGCCTCAAATTGTTCGAAATTATCGAAATCTGTTTATTAACAAACCACAGAGTATGTGAAATGCCAGTCATGTGTTTATATGCATGAAACTCAAAGTATTGCACCAAATACCCAAACAGTCATTACAACAGTCAATAAGAATTTGTGTTTTCAGCATGAATGCTTCTATTCAAATAAAAATATCTTTGTATGAAGTTGGTTGTGTTTAGAAAAACAACACTAAAACACATACTGTGTTCTTTTATTTATTGATAAATGAAAAGGTTTATAGTAAAGGACCATTTCCCCCCAAGCAGTGACACAAGGTCAAAACAGCTTAAGTACCAGATAAACAGTTTAGATATCTTTTTAGATTTAGAACAGACCAAATAAAGAAAGAGGGTGTTTCAGATGATTCATGTGAAGCCACAAAGTTGGTTGTGAGGAACATTATAGAGCTACTATATAGATACATATAAAAGCACACATTACTCATTTAGCCGACAGAAGCCAGGATAACATCGACCACATTCTCATCTGTGCTCCTAACAGTCACCTGCATAGTGACCCCATCAGCCAGAGCCAGACGTGCCCTCACCAATACATCATGACCTCCCCTAAACACACCTTCAAAAAGACAAGATCATAAACCTCAGTCAGGTTAGAAAATAATATCCAATACACAGTTCAGAAACTGAAACTCTTGAAACTGAAAAATCGTTGTGATGAAATGAGTACATACCTGCTAGGAAGAGAACATGTGAGTTCTTGTTCTCAGGAACTTTGTCTGAGCGCTCACAAGGCTGCATGCCCAAGAAGCTGATAATGTTATTTACTGCCTCTGTGAAGACAAACACCATAAAGAGATGATCATCTTACATCCACAAATAAAACCCTCATGGTCTTGGAGATGAGCTGAATCAGGAGTGTTAAAATGTTTTTGAGGATATTGAAAAACATTTTATAGGAACAGTGCATTCAAATACAAAAATCTGGTGATGGAGGATGGATTTTTCAACTGAGGAATTATGGGTTTATTTACTCATACTTTGACTAGAAGCAATGGTTTAAAATGAAAAAGCTTAGATGTATTTGTTTCTGACAAACAGCTGACAGATTTTAACTTAGAAAGATGTTAATTGATGAGGTCATGTGGGTTATTGTTTTCCTTTTGTCAGCCGATTAAACTTTTAGTCTGATGGTAACCATTCACTACAGAAGATCCACTGTTGATGAAGATCCAATGAAGAAAAACTCATCTACATTTTGGCCTGAGGGCGACTATATTTTTCATTTTGAGATGAACTATTCCTTTAAGTGAACTTACCGTCTAAAGTTCTGACTGTGGCCAAAGCAAACGTCTCTTCCTTCTCATTGTCATCTCCGATCTCCTCCCATGCCGCACCAAAGTTTGGTTTTAACACCTTCTGTATGTGGTCAGCGACTGTCACCTCTAAATCTTCCAGCTGGGAGGGAAACAAGGCATTGATTGATTGGACTTCCCACTGTTAATCTTCCCATTTTCGTCAGTGTGACCAGATTTTGTAAATTTACATACCACATATTCATCATCATAGCCGTCATCATCCGGCTCTCCCGTGTTAGGATCACAATCCCGAACCAGATATTTCATTGTACAGCTGAACGTGCAAGACACTAAAACAAATGATAAAAGACAAACTTAACATCTATTGTAGTTTATATCTGCCCAAGCAATAAAAAGTTAACATATCATATCATGTCTGACCTGCTGTGGGGTCATCCTCTGGTAACCGAACCAGGCTGTAGCAGGACCCAGGCTGGCTGTAGGGGAGACTGGGTGCAGGTACGTAATGTAGCACCTCGTACGCCTCCGACGGCTCCATCTGGACCAGAACCCGCTGAAGCAGCTGGTCGTTCAGCGTGTTTGTGCAGTCGAACTGGAAGATCATGTGATTTGCGAAAGTATGTTTGATACAGCGCACCACATACTCCGTCTCTGCTTCTGTTAACTGAACTGGCTCTGACGACTTGAATAGTGGACCCAGGCCCTGGAATTCTGGGATGGCTGCAAGTTGCTCTGAGGGAGAAAAACAAGGGGTTTGCTTCAGACATAGGTTTAAAGATGCCACATGAATTGTTTTGCTAATTCACTGATCTTCCTACCTTGGTAAATGTCTTGGCGGGAAGGTGCAAGCTTTTCAGGTAGTTTGCTTGTTGCCACGGGTGCAATTTCTGGCGTGAAAGAGAAAAATGTGAAGTGAACTTGTGCATTTTGAGCAGTTTTGATTAACCAAAACCAGGTTAAGACACAAGATGATTAGCATCTAAATTAAATGACAAACAATGGTAGAATGTAAACACAATGTTTTTATACATGAAAATATTCTGCAAAGGATTGTGATTAGTAATGATTATTGGCCAGCTGAAGCTCAAGTTCACACCTGTTTTCTGTTCGGTGATGGGTGCGGTGGCCAAGGGAACTGTCTTCATGTCGAATGGTTTCTCAGAGGGCTCCAGTGTGTACTGGTGGAGGGATTTCTCCAGTCCGGGGACAGATACGGACAGACCTGTGAACAAACCATTCAAAAACCCTTGTTCACTCACATAAGTTAAATCAAATCCAATACAATATCAGATACACAATGAAAATCTTAACTATGCAAACTTTCCACTATCCACCCACTTCAACTCAAACGCTCACCATTGAAAATGTAAGCAGCATTCAAGGCCTTCTGCTTCTGCTGAAGGACATTCATGTAGAATGTGGCTCTGTCTCTCACCTCATCATCACTGTCCATCATACACCTGTCAGAAATATAGTATATTAACACCTAAAAACATTTCCTTCAAGAAAGTGCAATAAGCAACATTATTATGACAATATGCAAACATTCTGGTAGATACTAGATATTTGTCATTGAAATTTTTTTTTTTAAAAATGCAAAACGTTAACTTTTTTCTTGTTCTCCTATTTGTAATGTGCATATACAGAGAGAGACTATTTTGCATCAATTAAATTTACCATTTTATTTTTCATTTTGCATCATATTTTAATTCATTTTAGTAAAAAAATACTACTACTACTACTACTACTACTTTCAGTTTTGCATCATTTTTAATCAAATGGATATTTTCTCTTTTTTATTTTAACATTCACATTCATTTCCAAGCACATTTCTTTGTTCATTTCCTGACTCTAATATCAGATTACTGTTATAATTACCTCCCCCAGACCCATACACACACTTCATTCTGTTTAAAGCCTACCTCTGCATCAGGACCAAGACGCTTGGCAGCAGGTCATCATTTTGAGCTCCAAACTTGGCCAGCGCACTTACAGCAGCTTTGAAGAAAAACGTGAAAGGATAGTCAGAGCAGAAGAATGCTTAAACTGTCCTAAAAAACCTGCTCAGATTAGTTTCTGAAATCAGATTATTACCACATTACAGCCCTGTTTAAATTCACTACTACTTGCAGCCAGAACGCAGTTAATCATTGGGACGTGTGTGACATTAAAAAAAAATAAAAGAAAAAAATCTGTACTATTGTATTCCAAACACACACTTCCTGAAATCTTAAGATGGCACGAGCAGGTCTTTAAGCTCATTGCAAGGAGGTTACCACATAGGTCAAAGGTCATGCAAGATTACTCACCTGCCCGCACCGCCTCGCTCTCCAACACCACACGGTTGAAGATGAAACGAATGTATTTGGAGGGGGTGGGGGTACGTGGGCCCTCTTTCCCCAGCAGGTGGAGGATCTTAGTGGCCAGTACGGTGTGCTCGCAATCCTCAATAAACTCACACAGATGGGCCAAACCTGTTTCCTTACTCTCTGGGTTTTCTTCTATGATACTGATGATGCAATCCACAATGGCTCTCTTGTACTCAAAGCCACCCTACAAAAGGAAAAAAATTAAACATGTCAAATAGAAAAAGTGGTAACACTAACACTAACTATCAACTTAAAACAATCCGTCAAAAAATTATTAATTTGCTGCTTATTAATAGTTATTATTAACAGGTACCTGTTAAGTTTACCTATAGGGTAGGATTAGGGATGTAGAATAAAGCATGTGCTTAGTTAGCATTGATAAATGGCTACTATTCTAGTAATATGCAATCTAATAAGCAACGCATATGTATTACCCTTAAAAAAAATTGACTTTTTTCAGCTTTGCATCGTTAATCAAATTGAAATACTATTTTATTTTTCATTTTGAGTCCTATTTTAATTAATTAATGATCTTGAATGAACTTACATCATCTCTCAACATGTTTGAAAGGAAGTTCATCATCACACTGTGCTTTCTGGGATACTTCTGGCACAGAGCACTGATGGCCTGGACTACAACCACCTGGAAAACAAAAACATTATTTGGTTATAAAAAACACATCGTTTACAGGAACGTTATTACAGACAAAACTAATCTAAATCCAGAAACATGATTGAATGTGCATCTGAAGTTGCATCTGTGTCATCTAATGTTGTTGAAAATCACTGTCACCTTGAATTCGTCTGAGATCTCAGAGACGAAGGAGGAGATCTGCTTCATGAGGCGGTCCACGCTGCTCTCGCTGCCTGTCTTCAGCAGGGTGGTGATGGCCAGGGTGGCGATGCTGCGGTTGGAGTCAGTGATCAGGTTCTCCAGGTCAAGGTTGCATGCAGTCACCGCTGACGGGTGCTTCATTGCCACCTGTGTGAAGATGGGAATTTGTTGTTTTTTTGGTCATATCACCCTTTAAGGATTTTAATGTTTCACCCCTTTTAGAATGTAGTATTTGATGAACTAAAAACGTGTTATTGGTGTCTCCGTGTGCTAGCTAATGATACTACAAGTAGTAACAAATTAAATCCTATTCAAACCAACCTTATTAAGGGTTCGCACAGCTGCATAACGCAAGGCTGCCTTGGGAGAGCTGCAAAACAGCTGGAGAACTATGGAAACACAAAGAAAGGCAAATTTGAACATCTAGTGTACTCTGATGCTGATTAAAAAAAAGCAAAGAATAAAAACTAACCAGACACAGCAGGAGCCAGCTCACGGGCGGTACAATTGGGCATGTGGACGATGGCGGAGGCTGCTTCATAAACCACCATCTCATGCTTATTCCTCAAGCAGCTCTCAATGAAGTCAAACAGCGGGCTATCGTGCCTGTTAAACCACATGTAAGCCGACTAGGTAAGCTTACATTATAAGCAACTGCATAACGATAATAAGCCTGAAAAGCTGATGTCCAAAACGCTTACCCTCCTTCTGTCTCCTCCAGCAGTTTACTAGCAATGCGAATCATCATGCAATAAGCAAATGGAGACTTGAGGCCAGATTTGGTGAATTTGTTAAGCATCTTGGTCACAGCAAGACGGTCATTCTTCCTCAGGTGGTACAGAAGACCCAGAGCATGGTACTGTGAAGAAAGATCCCATTTTATTAGAGATTGGCAGACCATCAACTCATAAGACAATGGATGCAGACATCTCACTGACCTGGACCATTATGTTATCACTTGAAGCTGCCTCCTGAGCTTCGTTGACCCAGCGTTTTACCACATCAAAGCTCATCTTCACCATGTGCTGAAGAATAAATACACAAACACAGCTACATAATCCAGAACCATAACGTTAAAGATGAGAAGGAATATGTTTAATAAACAGTTAAGTGGTAAACTGCAGATGTATATATATATTAAATAAACACTAAAATAACACTAGGTTGTGATCTTACCAGAGATGAGACCAGAGCAGAGCTGGAGACGCTGGGCACTTTGTCCACAATGGCCTGTTTCATGTATCGTTCAATTGCCTGCAGCATGGTGGTCTGATGGACGAGATGGAAGAAGCACAGTTGGAAGGATCATTTATATCAGTCCCATCGGTTTATTTATACTTTGTCTCTCACTGATAGCAAATTATGTCTCCTATACACAGAGATAAATGAGTTTGTAAACAGCTGAGACTCACATCAGTGATCCTGCAGAGAGCTCTGATTGCCGGTCCTCTGTAAACATCCTCTTTACCAGTCATGTCCTTTGTCAAGCTGAGACACAAACAAAACATTAATGAGCATTTTTCGTAATATTGGTGGTGTGTGCAATGATTTCCATTCCTCATCAAACAATGCGTTTTTAAACTTTACATATTAGAAAAAAGATACATTATAAAAATATGCTGCTATGCCAACTTGAACTGCTCACCTGCTAGTAACAATGATCACATCCTCTGAGATGTTGGCCATCTCCTTTATTGTCAGGTAGCACATTCTTCTCAGAGTTTGCTAAAATGAGAAATTATTATATATAAATACATTTTATTCTGGATATAAATTCAAAACTTATGCTAATAGACGGAAGAACATATTATTTGCATTAATTTATTCATTTTCAAATAAATAACTCTAATAATAAGTAGTGATAAGTGATATTTCCATATTATTTTTTGTTACTTACAATTATAGTTTCTATTAATATTTTTAAATAGTTTTGATTTGTACATCTCCTTGTATAATTCATCCATTTGATTTTCATTTTCAGTAATTTTCTTATTTGTTGTTGCCATTTTTAATTTTAGTAATTTTCTTTTTTAGTAATCTTTAACTTATAAGCAATTTTATTATATTAAATTACAGTATGCTTTGGCAAATCGGTATAATTTTGTTGCCGTCATTAATTAAATTAAATAACCCAATCCGCAATATGCATCCATTGGCCATACCATCTACCCTAAAAAACTGTTAATAGGGCTGTTGAGTTTCTTACATCATTAGACTGGAACAGTCTTGTCATGGCAAAGAAAGCTTCTGTGGCCTCTGTGGTTCCAAAGTGCTCACCCTAAATAATAAAGGAGGTTAACAATGATGAATAAATCCATAGAAAGCAAAAAAGAGAAACTGTAGTAGAAAACCGCTTGCTAAATAACATAATAATGCACCTGATTGAGCAGGTAGATGATCTTTGTGAGGATATGTAGACATCTTCTTGGATTGATGGGCGTCTCGTTGAAAATCCGAGCCTTTGAAAGAAACATGTAATGTAATATGCAGTACAGAGGATTATCTGATTTTGAGATTGAAATGCATCAAACTCACCTCCTGTAGTACAGCACTTTTCTCCAAGTGCTGAAAGGGGTTTGAACCGCTTCCTAAACACATCAAAATGAAGCTGTCAGTGATCTAAAGCTATGGGTCTTTATTCAAAAACAATATGTAAAATCACAACTTGTCATTTCTTCTAGAAAAGTGTTTATAAAATACGTTATAACAGGACAAATAGCATCTCAATGTGACTCTTTGTCTGAGTTCACTTCAAAATAGCAATATTAATCACATATATGAAATATAAACCCTAAATGCAAAGTAAACTGAAAACAAACAGTTAGATATTCTCAATCTGAACTGTCAGAAGATTATAGGTGAACAACTGAATTTATGACAGGAGAGAATAGCATCACGTAGCCACTTCACAGTAATTTTATTCAAATTTAATAAACCTCAATTAGAAATTGCCTTTAAATGTCTAAAATACAAAACTTATCGTGAATATCCACGAAGCAAATACAATACAATACACGGCTAGCATATTAGCTTTATACATAGACTAAATAAACACGATCTACAGGATACTGCAAAATCACAAAACTAAAGCTGGTTAAACCGCCACTTTTAGACAGAATTAAGTATTAAACTGGATCGTGCACATTAATTTTAAGTGTTAAATAAGTTATATTTCAAATTACAGATGTTGTGCTGTGGCCTGCAGAGGCTCTTCCTTAGCAAAATAGCCGACATCATTTCGGCCACTGTAATAAGCGGTCATTTATAAAATACTGTTTCGATAACGTGTCTGAATGTATTTAATATTGATCTTACCAGACTCCTCATCCTTCTTGTCAAATTTCTTGATCATTTCGCGGAATGTTTGAGAGCAGTTAAACGAGATGATCAGACAGGCATTCACGCTCCTTTCCTCCACGTCAACTAGGGTGACGTATGTTGTGAGCTGGCGGAGGTGAACATGGCGCGCACCAGGATCATGCTTCAAAATAAAAGTCTGTGCTTAAAAGTCGTAATGACAGCTAATTTTGTTGTTTTTTTGTTTTGTTTTGTTTTGTTTTGTTTTGTTTTGTTCCTGGGATCTATACGAAAAAAAAATAAGTAAAGAAATAATAATAATAATAATAATAATAATTGCTGGGCAATGATTAATCGCGATTAATCGCATCCAAAATAAAAGTTTTTCTTTACATAATATATGCGTTTATGC
>JAUCMS010000079.1:7390440-7416671 GCA_032357445.1 Enteromius radiatus | reverse complement strand
AAAGAAAAACTTTTATTTTGGATGCGATTAATCGCGATTAATCATTGCCCAGCACTAATATATATATATATATATATGTGTGTGTGTGTGTGTGTGTGTGTGTGTGTGAATTAAATGATCATAGGCTATATATATATATACACATACACACACACACACACACATTTAATTTACATAAATAGCCTATTTAACTTACAAAATTTACATTCTATTAAATTTTGGAGGCTGTACTAATGAGCTGATGATTTGATTCAAGGGGTGATGTGGAACACATGCAGTGCTGGGGGGCCTCCAGGAACGTGGTTGGGAACCACTGGTCTATATGAATTTTGTTTGTTTAGGAAATTTTGTTCAGTCTTCACCAAAAATGTAGCCTAGAAGATTCTCTCTCAAAAAAAGTGAGCAAATATTTATTATTCATAACTATTTACTAACAGCATAAACAATGGTAGACTTCTCTATAATTATTGAATTGAGTTGTATGTAGTAGGCTAGTTGTGTAAAGTAAAAGGAGTCATATGTTGTAGATTGTTATGTCTCTTAAAAGGCGTAATCAAACGAAATTCACCCTCGAAATAATTACCTTCAAATGGAAGCTTTGTTTACATTTGCATTTATTTATTTATTAAACGATAAAATAATTATTTTCCGTACAAAAATATTCAACTGTCGGTTTTATCAACCCAGATTATTAAGAAATGTACAGATCTGTAACCATCAAGTCAAGTAGCCTATCTTATAGCGCAGTCTTTTTTTAATACTAATCAGGTCAACTTTCATCTGAGATGAACAGACAAACTGTATTAATGAAAAGTTTAATGTAAAAATATGTCGTAGGCTACTTCTCCCCGAGACACACTCCAATCATCATGTCTTTAACGCTTGAGTTTAGAAATGAACCAAACAATTCTGTTTACAATTGCCATGAGGCTCACTAGTTAATGAGCCAATTTTAAATAATTTCATGTGAAAAAGCACTCAGTCTGACAAACCAAGCAAGTATGCGTTTAGTGGGTAATAAATCAAAACCCAGATATCACCTGTTAATACGTTCCATCAATTTTCAGTATTGCTTGTTATGCAAACTTTTATTACATTATTAAATTAGAGATAACATGCCTCAGTTGGTGACAAAAAATATTTGTTCAAGTCAAATTAGTGATATAAGTAGGAGTTCATTTTCTCTTTCCAATCTGCGCCAGCAAGCGCGCGTTGTCGTCCGCCTTTGCGCGCAGGTTCTTGGCTTTGGCAATGTTGAAGAGGATGTTCATAATGTTGGTGGGGACGTCGAGGGAAAGAGTGACCTGGCTGCGTCGGTCGCTCTTCGCACTATTACGGTACAGTTTACTCCTGAGCTGCGTCTGGCTCAAGTATCTGTATTTGGACGCGGGTATTGTCCTCCTTTCGCGCGGCTCATCGGAGGAAAGCGAGTGCGCCGATTTGTACAGGAGGTTTAGACTGTCCAGCAGGGAATTTACTGGTTGCCCGTTATCATTCGCTTCGGAGAACACTTCATCGTTGCAAAGAAATTTGGACACGGGGTCGTACGTTGGTAAGCAGAGGCTGGAAACCGGTGCGCAAAGAAGTGCCAGAGCGAGGAGGGTCCGCGCGAGCCACATCGTTTTGCCCTGTTGAACGGAGACGCATGAGAATACATAAGGCAAGTAGGCTACTTTAAGAAGGCTTTTTGATAAACATTTTCTGCGTAATAAACTTTATTAAAAAAGTTTGTATGAAAACGGTCCTATGCACTTATAATATTAAGTAAATGTTCAACTAAAAGTTAAAATTGTCATTTTGAACTAACTCTCATGTTGTTCCAAATCTCTACTAAGTTTGTATTCTTATCTACAACACAAAATGTGCTGTTAGCCTGTTGCAATTCAATTTGTATAGCCCACATAATGCAACGGGGAAATACTCTTGTACTACTTGTACTACTCTTGTGTTCAATAAATAAAGTCACACATTTGGAACAACCTCTGGGTAAATTTGTACAATTGCTATTTTTCTCTAAACTATTCCCGTGAACCTAATGCAAAAGTACCTTACCTGCACTGCTTGAATTAGGAGAGTCTTCTGAAGCGAAGCACTGTTAGGTCAAGCAGAACTTTTGAATCGTGAACTAAAAGTGTTATTAAAAAGGCAGGCAAGTCAACAGCTCAGTGTCAACTTAATGTCGCATTGAATCATAAGAGTGATTTAGTGGTTATGATATCTCCCTGGCTGCTCATAATATCCGCTTGGACTGTTTGCCTATTGGATGTGCATTCATTTAGTATAAGCCCAATTACGCTGCAGTCGTACGCCAGCAATAACGTCATTTATTGGGTTCCTCCCAGTAAAATAAGGCGGTGATTGATGCGCTCGTGCAGCTAAGGCGCGTTTACCGTGACCATATAGTCTACTTTATGCTTAATATTTAAAGCCATCCTGTTATTATATGAAAAAAACATTGAAAGACATTGAAATAACATTTAAACAAACACAAAAATACATATAGACAACATTATTTATTTGAGTGGTAAATTTCATCTTATTGTTGTAGCTGTAAATATTAAGTAACTCGTGAGAAAACCTAACTTTAAAGAATCGATTTTTCTTTAAGCTCTACCTAACAGTCAGTGTGGCATAAGCAAAGCAGATTATAATTCATGAATGGCCTTTATGAATGTGCACTGCAAAAAGTGAAGCCAAGGTGTCCAATATAATTGCTTAAATGAATACATTTGTTAAAATATGGTTTATAATTTGTCAGGGAGGTTGAGAATTTATAGATTCATCCAAAGGCATTCAGTACCATGGACAGCACAGCACGTTATTTACTTTGCATCTGTATTAAACCATTTATAAGTGTCTGTTTTATTGTTTTCTCAGTTTTCAGGGTCAATGGCCATATCTAATGTTTGTATCCCGTTTTAGACCTCCCTGTGAGTTAATTGCTCTGCAGTTCATGCTTATAAGTTTAATGAGTTTTCTTCCCACTTCCCTTTAATGATTGATTGCTTTGCTATTACAGGCTCAGAAGTTCGGAGACTTCATTAACGATCACCTTTATACATTGTAAACATTGTGCATCGGGCTGGACGATAACATATTTCTTCCACATGACGTTAAAGGAAGCTCATTAAACCTTTAAAACTACAGGCTACATTTTAAAGCAGGTGTAAAGAGCATCTGTTCTCTGTAGTGTACACAATGAAGTTCACTCAGGGATCCCCTTAGACACAGTGTAAAAGGCTTCCTGTCTTCTGACTTGTACCACAGTCTCGAAAACTGGACTACGGCCTGTTACACAGGCCCCCTGCTGCTGGGACATATGTAAAGAGCGAGAAACCTCAGGATGCAACAGGGAGCAGCTTGGTTGGGGGATTATATAAGACAGAGTGAATGTCAAAGCCGTTAAGACTGGAAAAAATGGAGGGGTAAAAATAATGAGGAAGGAAACGCACACATTCACAATCGTGCACAAATAAGCCACCCAAAAATGCAGCTAGTCTATTTGCTTCAAATACACACAACACACCTTCTCCGCCTGCCCCCAGGAGACACTGTCCAGACACGACTCGACAAACATTTCTGAAGAAAAGCCAATATGGCAGCATTTATACACACCACAGGGCCAAGCTCAGAGAACACGGCCCAAAATCAGAGGTCACGATGTGAAAATGTTCTCACGCACACACCCACCAACCCACAGGGAGCGATATAGCTCATTCAAAAATATATTCATTTCATTGTTTTAATTGTCTCACAAAGAAGGAACATTTCACAAACAGAACCATTAGTGCAAAATGATGGACAGGTTATAAACACATATTCGGTTATATTAATAGTGCATTTACTCTTAGAATCATAATCTTGATTTATAAGCATCAAACTTTTTTTTTTTAAATAAAAACATGGCATATTTATAAGAAATAACTACAACAGTGCAACAATGTGTGGTGCTGTTGAAGTAAAATGCACACATGATGCAGTATAAGTTTTTTTTCTGCTATATAGAACTAAACTGATATACATATAGAATGGCAATGTATAAAAATAGAAACAAAATAGCACATTTCTTCTCCTCAGGATCCAAAATCTGTAAATAGATAAGAAAATGTAATTAATTTAGATAAAAAATGTCTTTAGCACCTTTATATTGGAACATAAAGTCCGAATTCTGATTGGCTCTTTACCTCTTCTCCCCAGAATACATTGACTCTCACAGTCCTGTTTGGAGCTGAAGCGGTTCCTATTTCCTCCACAGCCACCATACACAAAGGGACGGCATTCTCCTGAGACAGCGTAGTAGTACCAGAGCAGGACGTATTCAGTGCAGTGGCCCTCAGACATGAGTTCAAGACACAGATCAGCGGCTAGGTCTGCATTTAATGAAGGCAGCATTAATGAATCGGCTTCAAGGGAGTATAAATGCATTCAAACTCATGTCCTAATGAAATGAATGTTTCAAAAATTAATTAAATCAATAAAATTATGAATAATTAAAATTATAATAACATAATCTAACAATGGTTCCACTTTTTAATCAAAATTTATCTTGAACTTCACTGTCAGTCAAACGTTCTGTCTCTGTCTTATCTCTTTTCCTCTTTCTCACACACATATGCACTTGTATACACGCAAGCTTACACACTCGCGGAGCGATGATTTGAATGTTATTTTTATCAGTGGATTAATTCTGCTCTTATCTGTCTGTTTCAATTCCTTGTGTCTCATATTATACTGTGCATACAATAATCTTGGCCATGTCTAATGCATTGCGCTTTTGGTGCCAGGACCATTACTGTGTACTTTTTGGACTACTTTCCCGGACATAAAACCAAAATTCCCATTGCAAACCACTTTTATTCAAGGACCAGGTTTAATTGGTGATTTCATCGCTTATGTGACTGGTTTGTGTAGCTGCATTAACGTGTTAAAAGCACTTGGAGCAGCAGTCAGCAGAGGACGATGTTCTCCTCTTTTATTCCACACATACCTGAGTGGAGTTTTTGGAGTGCACGTCTCTTTTCTCTCTGCTCTCCATTTCCCTCAGTACTGGCTCCTGAGTGCGACAGAAAAGCTTATGTTATATCCAGAAGTTTTATTTAAAGGAATAGTTCGCCCAAATTTGCTAGAAATGTACTCATCCTCAAACTATCTAACATGTAGATGAGTTAGTTCAGGTTTGGCAAATTTAGCAATACGTCACTTGCTCACCAATGGATCCTCTGCAGTGAATGGGTGCCGTCAGAATAAAAGTCATACAGCTGATAAAACATCACTGCAATCCGTAATTAATCAACATTACTGTCTTGTTTTATGACATGAAAAGATACATGCTTGTGTTTAACCGCATCCAGCATTAAGGCTTTTTAAATTGGAACTGTTGCTTCTGGCCAAAATATGAGGCCAAAATTCATGATAACACTTCCTCCAGAGAAAAAGTCTATTCTATGTTGTCTTCTCACATCAAAATCTACCGACATATTTGTTTTTGAATGTTTTGGAGTTGATACATTTTGCTTGGTTTCCTTTTTCAGACAAAACATTATGGACAGAGGTCTCATATTGTAGCCAGTTTGAAGCAATGCATGCAGTTTTTCACTTCACAAAACATTAATCAATATACTGTAGTCGTGTGGATTATTGTGATGTATTTATCAGCTGTTTGGACTCTCATTCTGACGGCACCCATTCACTGCAGAGGATCCATTGGTGAGCAAGTGATGCAATACAAAATGTTTCAAAATCTTTTCTTAAGAAGATATAAAGTCATCTACATTATTACATGGCCTGATGAGGATGAGTACATCTTCAGCAAATGTTTATTTTGGGATGACCTTTTCCTTTAACACCAAGTACGTCAAGTACATCTTTGCACAAACATAATCACATTTTTATGTTACAAGATGACATTTAGAAGTAATCCGGATGGGGTTTATTTAATAATTATGGTATATGTTTCTGATATTACAAGACAATTCATTGAATAAATTAAATAAACGGACATTAAGTACTGATTTTAGTTGACATGATTTTATTAAGTGAGAAGACGATGCCTGATTAATTTTTGCAGATCTCCAAGCAACACACAAACCCACTAGTGGCATTATGTCCTAAATGAATTATTGTTTTGGAATGAATTGGTTAAATTAATGACTCTGCCAGTTGTCACCACTTATGGCATAACAATATATCATTGAGGAAGAAACCTCACCATGCAGACAGTCTGCACCATGCAAACACAGACACACAAAAGAAATGGGGTCTAGAAATAACTGTTGTCTAATAAAGATCAATTGTTTGTGTAATAACAGTAACATTATCAGTCATCAGAGGATCTGAACATCCATTAGTCTTTTTCCTTTATCCATTGTATGACGCACTTAATTGATGATGAGAAGCAGCGTTGCTAGGATGAAAAGTCTATTCATTAATTATGTTTCACCCATCTGAAGTGTACATCATATATTAATGTAGCCAAGCAGATAAACCTGCACTTGGAACATATTTTGAATGTTGATGTTCATATGGTTGGTACTAAAAACAAAGTGTGACTCAGTTGCTTAAAATAACACAGAGAAGTAGACCATGCAGAACCTTTGCGTATGACTTTTGCGTATGATTTCCTGTTTTCCATCAAGGAGAGAAAAACTGAATGGTGTATATGGATGACTGAGCTCATGCATAAAGATGCCAGATCAGGACTAATGTTCATAAGACACAGCAGAAGTCTGAACATAAAACAGATTATATAAAATATAGTTTCCCCATCCAAACACTTCCATGCCCCGGGGAGGCAAACTATACGAATGATATCATAAGAGAGAAACCATGTTATAACATATTGCTTCAAAGCAGGAATATACCTACTTGTAACGTTGCCATATGCTAACGTTGGCTCAGACTCTGAAACAGCAGGATGAACTGTAGTGGTCTCGTCCTCTGACTCTTCATCCCACACTTTGGGGTGGGTGAGCAAGAACGGAGAGGCAGAATATGTTCTTCTCTCTTCCCTTAGGATACTCCCATCATCTGGATCATTGGTGTTCACCATCAGTAGTATTTCCTTTCCTTTAGTTAGAAATATAACCATGCTTTAGGCAAAAGTCAGTAGGCTATAACATCAAGTCATTTAATTTCATTTAAATAGACAGTAATTTAATTATCTGATTTTGTTTTATTACTTCAATAAAATGATAAGAACAATCCCATTTTTGGTCAATTTTAGTTTTCGTATTCATGAATGACTTCCGAACATGGAGTTTTTCTTCGGTAAGCGAGACCATAAAAACACAACAGATGGTGGAACCCATGGGGTCCTGAGGCCTCCACAACAGGGGCCTCCAAACACATATACTGAGAGACACAAACTCACACAAATACACAAAAACACACACTTCTAACCACCCACGTACACATGTTAATGAAGCGCTGTTATTCAGTCATAATTTCACTTCAATGGACCGCAACAACTGAATAGTTCTTTATGAAGGTAGAAGCCATATTTAATTGAACATGAACCGACGCACAATTTATTCAGCGGGTTGTATTATTGTATATACTGGCATTGCACATTTTGGTCTTGTTTCCAGTAGAGATAGCAAAAAATTCTCAAATATTCAAACATTTACTTCAAAAGCTAAATAACTTTTAATAAGACTTTAAAGTATCAAAATGAAGTTCTGAGAAAGTTTATTCGATCACACATTTTTTAAAGGTTTAATTCTCTATATTAACTATGTCTTTCCCTCAATAAACTCATAATTTGCTGCTTATTAATAGTTAGCAAGGTAGTTGATAAGATTACATATTGGTAGGGTTAGAGATGTAGAATATGGTCATGCAGTATACATGCTTTATAAGGACTAATCAACAGCCAATATGTTAAGCACCCAGTTAATAGTTAGAATAGGTCCCTCTCACTGACAGATATTTTTCTTGTTATAGGAATTGACTTTTTTGGCAGAAAACATAAAATATAATTTTACTTCCGAAGTAAATGTCACTTGATTTAAGTATTTTCAGATATTTGTACAGGGATCCTTTTTGACAGTTTTGTTTGGTTTCCATTGGCAGTAAATTCAACATGAAGTACCTGCTAAGGTCCAATGTGTGTTTAATATTTGCATACACACAAACTCACCACACTTCTCAACCACCTCCTTTGTCACAAGATCCTTCACTTCCTCCACCTGAATAAATGGAAAAATGATCACAGTAATTATCAAAGCATCTAATCATCTGTAATCCATAAGGATAAACATATAATAGAATGTTAACATACATAAGAAAGTATTGTCAACATACACTGAGTCCTGGCTCGCCTTTTTCTCCTTTCATGCCTGAGTTTCCCAGCTCCCCCTGCGTAGAGGACATATATAACTTTAGACTGAGCATGTTTGTCAATAGATTAAGTCCTGATTGAGTGGAGGATACAGTTTTTGTGTGTTGATGCCTTATTACATCCAGGCCTCTGAGGCCAGGTATTCCAGGGGGTCCCCGTTGACAGGCCTTCCCTCTGCCTCTCCTTCCCTTCTCTCCCTGGAGTAGTTAAAACAATCAAATCAAGTAGGTAGTAATACATAGAAGCAGAACATCACCACAAAGCAATCACTAACCCTGGAACAATCAGCTTTGAGCTTGAGGCTACACGTAATTAAACCAGTGGTTTACTTTATTTTCAACTGAAATAAAAATAAGTTTAAAAATATATGTTTTTGCACAGAAAAGCACCAAAGCGATACTGTACGATAATGTTAAAACATTAAAACATTATCTATATGTCTATAATGACTGAAACTGTACTCACAGATTGTCTGCTAATTCTGTGCTGAAGTACAGCTCACCTTTACTAAAGAGACTCTGTGAGCGCAGCTTGCTGAACCCTCTCCATTCCTATCAACATCAAGAGATGCCTAATTGTGGCTAAAGGCGGCCTTAGCGCAGTGTTTAGTTTGATAGCTCAAATCTTCATCCCAGCAGAAATAGCTCCTACCCTCCCGTCTCTCTATCTCTCTCTCATCCTGTCTTTCTTGGGGTTAATTAGGGCCTTGTCCTCCTCCACGGTTCCTCCACATGAGATTGAGTGAGATATGAAGATGGCCCTAATTACACTGGCTTGACTATTTATCCATCTATCAGTGAGGTCTGATGAATCACACAGACATAATAAATTCAGCTCTATTATTGTATTATTAGTGTAGGCAGGTGGGTCGTACCTTCAGTCCCACTTCACCTTTAGGTCCAACCGGACCAGGCCGACCCGGAACCCCATTAGTTCCTGGTACACCAGTAGATCCCTTAAACCCAGTGAAACCTGGGAAACCAGTCACACCCTACAGATGAATGGGTTAAATAAATTATTTTAAAACTAATATATTTGACAAGGAAATTATAATTTGAACAACAGTTGGTTTTCTAATGTCTATTGTGACATGATAACAGTGTTATTAATAGACTATTTATTAATATATATTATCAATATTTTTATTTTGAATTTGCTTTTATTTTTTTAGTTCTAATTTTAATTCGAAATAATTTTTGTACTTATAACTTCTTGTTATTTTTTTATTATTATTTCACACGTTTCATTTGAATTCAGTTTATTTTTGTTAATTTTTATTTTTTTTTAATTAACACTGGTCTTTTTACCTTCTCTCCTTTCTGTCCAGGAGCTCCATCAACACCATTCAGACCACTATCACCTTTTTCTCCCTAAACATTAATAATAACCGTTAATCTTATACCTAATCTTGAAACGATGAGGATAAGGTTATCAGTATCTGTTTGTGTAGTGACTCAACTTTCGTCCTGGGAGACCGTTTAGTCCTGGAATACCAGGCCTGCCAGGATCCCCAGAATCACCCTTGTGATTTACAGTCAAGAGAAATGTTCTTAGTGGTGTATTTATTTAAGATGAATGGATGAAGAATTGGATCAAAAATACCTGTTCTCCATCCAGTCCTGGACTTCCTATTCGACCAGGGAAACCTCTGAAGCCCTACAAGGGAATAAGTATTGTGCTACAATGGTTACAGACAGCTGATAACACAAAAACTAAAAACAAGCTTGACATTTCATACCTTCTCTCCTTTAATTCCTGTATCTCCAGGTAAACCGGGGTCTCCTTTCTCACCCTAAACACACAAACCAATGAGTCTATGTCCATGACCGAAGTGTGTAACTTAAAAGGAAAGCCTACTTAATTATTTAATCATTCATCTAAATAATATAGTTAGTAAGAAAGGTTAAGGAACAATGTTCTCCCTCTCAGGCATCCCTTTTGAGCAGAGAAAACTCAATTATCAAAAAATATCAATTAATATTTAATTTAGATGCTTCACATAATCACCTGATCTCCCTTTCGGCCCTGCAGGCCCATGTCTCCCTTATCACCTTCCTCACCATCCAATCCATGTTCTCCATTACGACCCTGTGACAAATCTCAGCGATCAGTGATATTTAACAAAACGTATAGAAGCAAAAACATTTGTTATGAAACTATCACAACAACTATAGGAAATAATAGGCTACCTTTTCCCCATTGGCACCTGGTTCTCCTGGATCTCCCTGAGAAAATATTTGCACCTTAAATCCCAAAATGCACTTTCCACAGAAAACATTCAACATATAACATGCAATATAATCAATATTTTAAAAAATGCAGTTTCAAGCAATATAGTGCATTTTCAAAGAAATGCTCATTTTGACCTTTTGTCCTACTGGACCACGTACACCGAAAGGCCCCATGCCCCCTTTAGTACCAGCCTCTCCCTTCAGCCCCTGAAATTGAATGAAATTTACTTTGTGATCCAAGTACTTGTATCTCTACAGGTATCTGAGGGTATAATTCACTCAGAAAAGTGTATATACCTTTGCACCAGGTGGACCATCTTCACCCTTCTCTCCTTTATCTCCATCAAAACCTGGAAGCCCACGTTCACCCTGCCGTGTGTTAAATTCAGACACACCCATATATGTGCATGTATCTGTCATTTATACATAAAAACAGCTAAATACTCAATTAGCTCACAAGTAGTGATGAGCTTGCACAGTATGGTCTTTGTAAGAAATATTATAGTAAAAATTGAAGATACAAAAATATCTCACTGCCTCTCCTTTCACGCCCTTATATCCTCTGGGTCCTGGCATGGAAAGAGGACTACCCTACAAAACCAGGGAACCAATATGGTATGGTGAAAGAATCAAAATATACACTAAGCAGGTATTTGATTTGTCCTTACCTTGTCTCCTCTGTGACCAGGTACACCTTTGTCACCCTGTCAGTCAAAAAGTTTTGTCTTTGATACATTTTTCTGGGATTTATTCTGAACAATTTTGATAAAGTCAAATTCTATGGTATTGATGCTACAAATGTTCATTTTACTTTACATGTAAATCTCGCATTCAGTGCTGAAAATAAAACCAATTTCATTCACAACTGACGCAGACTGTGACGTTAGTGCAAGTGTATGTGTGTCAAAATAAAGTGCTGTTCACAGCAGTTTCAGATTGGCTTCGGCAGTGAAAGACTTGACGAGAAGGCACTGGAAAGTCAATACAGAGAGAAGAGATCTCTGTGAGCACAGCAGTGCTGTCAAAGCTGCCTATAAGTCTTTGAGCTACAGAAAATGACCCTGGCAGAGTTGGCTTGGCTATAAATATTTAAAGCTGTTCCACTTTTTGAACTTCAAATTTCGAATTTCGAACTGAGATGGGTTAAAAATAGACACTCACCTTTTCTCCTTTCATACCTGTCATGCCTTTAGGACCCTTAATTAAAGAGAAAGGTCAAAAAAAATGTTAACACATTGTAGAGGATCACAGTATCTAACAGTCTATATTGACCTGTCCAAAACTGATCACTGCATGAATGCATGAAAGCTTTTTTAAACCATTTACTTTTATACTTCATTCAAAGTAACCTAAAATGTGAAGAAAAAAAGTTGAGCTAAGAAAATAAAGAGGAGTAATTAATACAGCAAGACGAATAAATAAAGAATAAAAGATAAAAATAAACAAAATCTAATTAAAAAAAAAAATTAAATTAAATTGGCACGCTATAGTGACATTTGAGGGATTTGATTAAAGTGTCTGCTCATGAGTTGGAATCAACCTTGACTTACCATGAGACCTGGAGTCCCATTGGCACCGACAGTGCCTTTGGCTCCCTTGTAACGTTGAGAATGAGTTGTTAAAAGAATTTCACAGAAAAATAAGGGCAAAAAACACAGAGAGAACAAAAAATAAAAACATTGCACTGCATGAACACTGGGGGCCAAATGTACTAACAGCTAGCACCAGTACAAACTTTTGGTGTTATCAGGAATTACTAAAGGCATGCAGGGAAAGATAAGCGATGAAAAGGCATGTTCATTTCTTGCAGCTGGCCTTATTTCATATGCATTTGTAGGAGTTTCCTTTCAGATTCAACATTTAGCAATCAAGTAAATCATGCAATGGGATTTTGTAAGGTTTGAAGTGGTTAATTTATTATTTACTATTTAACACCACAAAAACAAATATGTCTTAAAGTACCTTGTACTTAACATTGCTGTGTGTGTGTGTGTGTATATATATATATATATATATATATATATATATATATAATCTGAAAGAACAATTATCATAATATTACCCTGCGACCTGGGAGCCCAGGATTTCCTCTGTCACCTGGTTCTCCAGGGATACTGTCTCCCTAGTAATAGCAGATGAAACGTTTGATGTATGTGTACATTTATGTCCTTCATTTCAACCTAAACTGGTATTATTAAGCATAAATACTACATGCAATAACTTACTTTTTCACCCTTAACTCCAGAAGGACCAGGAGGACCCTGCAATAAAAAGAACAGCAAGTTCTCAGTTTATTCAAGTTCTTCACTTAGAATTAGTAAAATATAGAGTCAAATTCAGTGGTACCTGCTGTCCAGAGGGACCAATTACACCTGGAGTACCAGGTGAGCCATTCTTCCCTCGCCTCCCTCTATCACCCTTTAAAAGCATGCAAGCAAATTAAAAAAATTAATTCATTATGTTATTTAAATCCAGACCGTCATTACAACAAGTTAACTATTCAACATTGAGAATGGACTGACTTTACCTTTCTGCCTGGTTCTCCAGGTTCACCTGGCTGACCTCTGTGACCTGCTGACCCTGGGATGCCCGGGTTGCCACGAATCCCCTGAATGCCCTGTGCTCCAGGTGGTCCTGGTTCTCCAGGCTCACCCTAAGTACATAACATTCAAACGTTAGTTGGTTAAGCAATCTCCAGTGTTTCGCTTTATGTTGGTATACTCTGCTTTTTTGGATTGTACTGTATGGGAAGCATTGATAATGTACACAGCTTAATCAATCACCTTCTGTCCTGCTGGACCAGCCTGTCCAATGGGCCCACGGTGACCAGTTCCAGGTTCTCCCTAAAATAAAAGAACACACAAACAGATCACAGGAGGCTAAAGAAATATGGGATAAACAGTTATTGACACCAAGTTGAAAATGACTGTACCTTCTGGCCTTTTTCACCAATGTCCCCCTGCGCAAATGTAAGTGATCAGCCACTAACAAACACAGTTTTTACACAAAAAAATAAAGAAATAAAAAATAAATAAAGTTCTCCATCAGCACTACAATATTAATAAAGACATTGAATCCATTTCAGGAACGGAGGAGTAAAAATAAAGCTCTGGGGCATCAAAGCAAGCGAAAGGGCACTGCTGAAATTCCACCCACCCGGTTTGATTGACAGTAATAATTTCCTAACATTGTGAATGAGGAGGCGGGGATGTCATATGTGTGGGTGAGCTGCAGTCCAATCAGAAAGCAGGAATGATTATCTAACAGACTTTGGTTTGGGAACACACAGAGCTTAGACACTAATAAGAGCTGATGAGAACATTGCTCAAATAACATTATTTTTCGGGATGGGACTATCATGGTTTATTAGTAAGGACGGATCGTTCCGACTCATAATGAAAAAGATTGCCGAACCTTAGGGCCTGGATTTCCATTTTCACCTGGAGGTCCCTGTATAAGAAAGGAAAAAGCATATACAATACAATTGAAATGAAAATAAACATGGAATATGTTTTTATATATTAGTGCATATCGAAATTTAAGTTTAATTTATGTTTTGGAATTATAGAATGTATTCAAAATTAACCAATTATAGATAACCTCTATATATTGTGGATATGTTGAACATTTGTAAATCTATATACTTTAAAGCGTATACTTACTTTAAGGTAATCACAGTGGGAAATGCGGGGCCCTGTGTCGTCGTCTCGGTCTGTCTCTCCCATCCTCTCTCTCTCCATCTTGTCTCTTTGTCTCTCCCATTCCATTCTTTGTCTCTGTAACTGTCTCTCTCTCTCCTCCTTTTCTTCTTGCTCCATCTCTGTCTCGCTTTCTAGCTCTCTCTCCCTTTCCAGTTCTTCCTCTCTTTCTCGTTCCAGTTCCATCCTTTCTTTTTCCATCTCCTGTCTCTCTCTCTCCCTCTCTAGCTCAAATTCTTCCTCTGTCTCCTCGCTGCCTGTCTCCTCGTCACCATCACCTGAACTGTATTCCTTGGTCTCGATCACACCATCCTCTTCCTGCACGTCCCACTGTGCCTCAGTTGTCTTTTCCTCTTCAATACTCCATTCTTTGTTCTCAGTATAGACTTCATCTTCTTCCCTCTCTCTTTCCCTGTACATCTCTGTCACAGTCTCAGGGTCTTCGTTTTCTTGCTTCTTTTTCTACAAAAGTGACAGAAATATAAAGTGAGAGTCCTTTTTTATTGTGGTTGTATCTCTTTTTGAGGCATTGTTGAGTTGACTTTTTAAGGAATAGTTCACACAAAATTTTTAAAAAAGTGTTTAGATTTTGGACTGTTTTTAATTTCAAAAGACATTAATTGATGTACTGGAGTCATGTGGATTACTTCTGAATTATTGTAATGTTTTTATCAGTTGTTTGGACTTCTGACGGCACCCATTTACAACAGAAGATCCGTTGGTGAGCAAGTGATGCAATGCAGAAACAAAATCATCTACATTTGTATTTTTGGGTGAACTATTCTTGTAAGTTTTATGAATTCCTCTTTTTTTTAGGTAGATTAAACTCACTCACGTTTAGTTTTTTGCCCTGTGCACCCGAGGTGGACCGCTACAAGAAGAAGAGATAAAATTTTACTTTGTTCCCTCAATTTCCCTCCATTACATCATGCAATCACATCTGCAGCTCTCTAAGATGAGCTTATTCAATCATAAGCACTAAATATGTCACTGTAATTCAATTTTCATCACCTTAGATCCTTGTTTGTAACGGTTTTGTCCTCCTGGTGTCCCAGGCATGTAGGCCTGCAGAAGACACATGTGATTCATGCCTGATTAAGATGCTAATTCTAATTAAAATCTCATGTCAAAACATTAGGTAGATAGTTTTTACCATGTACTCTGATGAAGGAGCACTTCTCTTCACTTTAGATCTTGCCACTTCTGGGCTGCTATTGTGGGACAAGCTCACCTGTTTATAAACAAGAGTTTCATGTACTGGAATTGCTGAAGATTGTATTAAAAAGTTAAAGAAATGACTAGTTTATTAACTGGTAACACTTACAATACATTCAATCATAAATAATTTAACAGCAATACATTTATACAGCATTTATTAACCTAATGTTACTGTACAAAATGTTAGTTGATTAATTTGATGTATAAATCTATTAGTAAATTAATATCAACTAAGAATAATAATTGCTTTAGAAGTATTGTTTATTGTAAGCACATGCTATTTAATATAGTTAACTTATGTTAACAAATGAACCCTTACTGTAAAGTAATACTGATTAACTTTACTTAAAAATAGGAGAAAATGAGCAAAAATAGTTACTAAAGCAAAGTTATATGATACTGATTAAATACAATATTTAATATTGTTCAATAATTAAACAATTCAATAATTTTTAGAAACATGTCTTACAAAAATGCATTATCTGTGAGCATTTTAAGACCAAACAATGGCAATGATGTATTTTAAGATATCTCAGTGCAAACCCTTTCCAGTTTAGACAGCTCTTAACATTTATTTTAATCTAGACTAGTCTTAAACCCTGTTCGGGAAACCGGCCCAAAGTATCTTTCCATTTATATGCTGACGACACTCAGATCAATTTTCCTTTAAAACATAATAATAAAAGTGGGTTACAACCACTGTTGGCCTGTTTAGAAGAACTAAAGCTTTGGCTCTCAAGTAATTTTCTAGATTAAAACAAAAATAAAACTGAAATAATCCTATTGGGAGACAAAGGAAATTGTGTGTTAGATGTTGATTGGGGTTTCCTTGGCCTCATACAAAACTCAGTGTGCCAGAAATCTTCATAACCTGAAGTTTGAAAAACAGATCAGTGCTGTAGTAAAATCATGCTTTTTTTTCATATTCGTCTGCTTTCTAAAGTGAACCCTTTCCTATCACAGAGTAACTTTCAAACAGTGATCCATGCTTTTGTAACAACTCGTTTAGATTATGGCAACTCCCTTTATTATGGTGTTTCTCGTTTACAGGTGGTGCAGAACGATTGCCTTCTGTTAGCCATAGGTATGAGTCAGTAACTCCTATTTTATTTTCATTGCATTGGTTACCTATTAAATATAGAATTGCCTTAAAATTCTATACTTTGTTTATAAAGCTCTTGATAATCTTGCCCTTAAATGTGCTCCATAAATAAATATTGTGAAGTAATTGATATGGTACCAATTTATATTATCAATATAATTTATAAAATATTATGAAGAATCATGATTGTGAAAGAATTATACACACATAACATAATAAAGACTCAGAAACAGGTTAAGTCCATTTTAGAAAGAACACATTTACTGACAAACATGCACAAACAGATAAAATACGAAAGAAAAGCAATATGCCATTGAATTTCACCAGTGAAAACAGGCAGCACATTATGCTACCACAAATTAAAAAAAAGTAAATATGCAGACACAAAATACAATCTTTTTTCAGTCTTATCAATAAATAAGGATCTGATGAACAAATTGTCGTTGAATGAGCTGATTTAATCCTCTATTAAAAATAATGTCAAGAACCATTCATAAGTGTCTTGTGTTGTCACTTTTATATGGATTATAGATGATTTAGCTTGTAATTGATCAGTAAGTGTAAAACAGCACATTATAAGATCTGTTCTTTATGTTTACACTGGGCTGTTCTCTCCTCAGAGAGTGCTGGAGGTTCTTCTCAAGCTATCAAAGGCACTGCAGCATACTGAACGCTAGTTGTGGTGGAGGCAGCATGGACGAATGACATCATCATTGTGCGACGGGAAAGGAGGCTCTCCCAAAGTAATGCCGGCCAGTCAGATCCTCACCCTCTTTTACCCTTCACAGTTTCTACACACTTGAATGTCTCTCTTACAGAGTTTAGGGGAGCTCCTGTGTTAAGAAAATAAATATATTAAAGAAAACCTGTAGCTGATCTGTAAGACGCGTTTCATGTGTCATTCTGCATTGCAAGTGCACAAACCAGAGGAATCATGACTGAAAATCAAGTGCAGTGCATGCTGGGATGCCAGAGTGTTACTTGATTATGATATTTTTTATATTCTTGATCTTCACACTTTACATTTATACACTGAAGCTAGCTGTTTAAAATGCATTCGAGTATTGTTTGCACTGGTGAAATTCACTGACAAAGCGAAGGCAATTATTTTGTCATGCAATAAAAAAAATCTAATTAAAAAGGTATTTCAAAACATATGCCAATTAAATGATTAAAACCGATCAGTTGCAATAAGCTAACATATTCAAACATGCTAAAAAAAGTTAGCTCATGCTTCAAACTGAAGCCACATGCAAGTAAGAAAGCAAAATGACAGACAAACATTTACCTCCTCTCCGGATTGTGTTGTATTTAGCACAGAGAGTAATATGGTTTCAGGCGGCTTCTGTAAAATACGTACAATTAGTTCATGTTTATCATATGCAGTAAACAGCTAAAATGAACATAGGGTTGAATAAGTACCTGCTCTGTGACGAGTGATGAAAGCAGGGGACTCGCTGTTGTTGTGTGAACCATCTGAAAGCACATTGAGGGGACATGTTAAAGTTAGTAAACTATAAATTATGAATGCTAAAAAAATATTTACAAATGCTATTTTTGAACATTTCATTTAAAGAATCCTAAGTAAAATGCACCAATGTTTTCACAACAAAATATTAAGCAGCATTAAGCAGTGTTTTAATAGAAATGTTACTTGAGCACCAAATCAGCATATTATAATTATTTCTTAATAATCATGAAGACTGGAGTAATTACCAAAATCTGTAAGAGGGACTATGAAGCATATTTAATGTTACAGTCTGCCAGAGAAATCTAAAAATCAAGTATGGTGCATTCTGGGATGCCAGTGTGATACTTCCACGATGACGTTTCATTAGTTATTATTTTCATGTTCTTGAATCTCGCACTTTATACTAATACACTAATGTTGACTGTTGCATTTGAAAATTACGGTGAAATTCACTGATAAAGACAATTGACACTGAAGCCTGGAGGATAATGGCTGCTGAAAATTTAGCTCTGAATAAATGACATTTGGAATATAGAAAAATAGAAATCTAATTTTACAATATTATTGGTTTTACTGTATTTTTAGTCAAATGTAGGTTTGGTAACCTTTTTTTTTTTTTTTTTTCCAAAACATCGAAAGGTCTTACCAACCCCAAACTGTTGGTAATGTATATTCTTACCAGTGTAATCTCCTCTGGAGACTGTGTAATCAGAGAAGTTGTATCACCCTGTGTAAATGTTAACATTTTCTGAATTTTTTTGTTTAGCACATTTTATAATAAACATAAGCATTTAAAACTATTAGTAATGTTAAAAAAGAAAGGTTTAGAAGACACTCTTACCTCATTTTCTTGTGTGTATATAACTGTTGTTGCTGAGTAATTTAACTGAGGACAAAAACAAGAGTTGATGAAACATTATTCCATTGTAACCTCTATTCATCTAAAATGTGACTGTATTAGCTGGGTATGTGTGTGTTTGTTGTGATTTGATCCCAATCACCTCCTCCCCTCCGCCCTCCTCCCCTCGAGAGGGAAAGGGCTCTTCTGTGGGCAGCTCATCCTGACATGATACACACAAAACATTCAAAAATCAATGTGAAAAGTTCATGGAAAAAAAAGGCTTCCGCGTGTAAAAAATCCCCTTGATTGAATATACAAACTGAAAGCAAGAGATGAGAGACTATGAGAAGAATTACTCAACATTAATTAGAAATGTTGTGATTGCAGTTTCTTCATTTGGCCATGGAGTGGGAGTAATATATTAAAGCCCTGTTCAGTGTGACGTGAACAGTGTGGGTGTGAGAGAAGGAGATATGAGGTAAACTCAGGTAATTAGCGTAGGATGACATGTCAGTTCCCTTTCAATCAATTAGAAATGTGTCGACACATTATACACAAAATCTGATTATGAATCACATTGGTGTATTTGTCATCATCATTCAATCATGTGACAGACTTACCTCATATTCATATTCGTCATCGTCATATGATTCTTCCTCAACCTCCTCTTCCATGTTGTCCTGATCTTCCTGTAATTTACAGAAGTAGGAAAAATTATTTCTGCCTTCTAATGATCAAGTATTATTAGACAGAAGCTATAAGGGTTTATTTTGATGCTAATGTTCAGTGTCAGTGAGAATAGATTGGAAACACATTAGAGACGGTTTAGAGACATATTACAGACTGAAATTAATAACAATATTAGTAAACATGATTTATGGAAAATTTAAAGTGGTTATAATTCACCCAAAATTAAAATTCCATTAAAGTCATACAAGTTGAAGGTGGGAAAATATTCAAGGTGACAGAATATTCATTAATCGTTATACATTTAGTGAGAGTACAATGCTCGTGATTATTAAAATTTGCAGCATAATAGTTATATTAATTATACATTATAATTTATGGGTGCATTTAATGTTTGTTTATAAATGTATATTTATGAATCATTTAGGGTTTAAGCATTATTGTATGCATCTTTAGACAAGTCTATATTAACTCTAATATCGCAATATTTAAGTAATCAGAAAAATAAAGGTCAATTTTAATAGTCAAAAAGTAAAAACTCCCTTAGATGTAAACAATGTGTGAGTGTCAGGTTAGGTGCCATGATGAAACATTTACCAAACGTTTCCTTTGTCGTTTTTGACGTCCTTTATTTCCTTTGCCCTGGTTGAGAGTTTAGCAGTTGAGAATCATCATAATTTATGAGAAGGCTTTAAATAACAATCATTTGAAATATTTAGAGACATTTAGGAGGTTAGTTGCCATGACATTTAATGACATTTAATATTTTATTGTAATGTTTCGTTCTAATTATGCCTGGTTAGGTTATTATTATTGCACATATTTAAATTTTCACCAGTAAAAAGACATCTGTCTATTTAATAGCCAAAACCTGCTTATGGCTGATTTGACTATTTATTAATTGATGTGCTGTTAATTTACAGTAAGTACAACACAGAACTGAGACTGAAACTCGTCTATATAACAGATCGAGATCACTTTACCTTCCCCTTCTCCCTGCCTTTCTTCTTTTCTCCAGATGTTTTCTTCCCTGTGTCCTCATGGCTGTGGAAAACTGTCTCCATACTTACCTCTACCTTTCCAGAGCCCAACTGTGGAAAAAAAGTTTTTTTTTTTTTAGGAGGCCAATAAATTATGTTTAATTAATAATTATTAAATACTTAAGTCTAAATAAAGATGGCAAGTGATAAGATGAAGGCATTTTTCTATGCTGTATAAACTACACTAAAAACACAAATGAAATATCACTAGTAAGCATACCCTCTCAGAGGAAGTGTTGGTTTGGAGAAATTTCAAAGGTGTTACATCACTGAAGTTGGTCTCCACCAGTTTCTTTTCTTCAACATCTACCAGCTTGTCTTTGGTTTTACTCTGGTTGGCCTTTTTGTGAATAGTAGAGATGTTCGAAAGGATAGTACCCGCTTCTTTTTCTACAACAGGCATCTTAAAATACAAGACAGGGCACCAACTCCACATTAAAAAACAACAACAGCTGTATTGCTTGCATTAAATGTATATCAGAACAAATCAGCCAAGTATAATTGAAAAAGTATGTTGATATTTGGCTGGAAATGGATTATGAATAATAGGGCTGTAAGTACTGATACAGGAACGAATGTATGCTTACAGGACTGGGCTCAGGCATCTGCCCCTCTTCAAGATCAGTTTCTTCTTCAGTCAAATCTGTATCAGGTAATGACTCTTGTGTGTGACTGTACTTTACTGAACTCTGTGGATTAGAAAGAGGTCTTTTGATTCAAATAGGCTTAATACAGTAAGAACGTTATTGCTAATAGTGGGTATTTATCATAAACAGAAAATCTATCTGACTAGCAGAGTTTTTGTTTTTTTATTATTATTATTTTAGTATTTACCTGAGTTGTTTTGTAGGTTCAGGAGGCTACTCACTGTGTATTCTGTGATGATGTTTGAGTCCGGCTCCTGTCTGTCTCCTTTCACTCTTCTGCTGGTGCTGATCTCATGAAGAAGCTCCTCCATTCCATCCTGAAGCAGCCTGTCAATCAGGGCCTTCAGCAGCGAGAGCTGTGAAAGTGAGTTTTTATTGTAAATGTGCTAATATGTTTTATTGTAGTGTAACATCAATGCAATTTAAATTTGCTACAATCATATAAATGTATTATCTATATGAGATTACAATAAAAAAAAATAGTATTAATATTACACATTAACATTTCATATTAATAAAAAATAGTGCAATATTAAAGCTCAATATCTCAGCAAAATTAAGTGAAAGTTAAACTGGATCCAATTTTATTAGATTCTGAAATTAGTTTGTAAAACACTTATTGCACTAATATATAATGTTTTATAACTTTTTATGTTTTTACCATTCAGTATTTTGATATTGGTAAAACTATACAGACATTCAATTTGGCTTAAATATTGAAATAAATAAAACATTTGATTCAAATCAATCCACTGCATAGTGTTGCCCGACAGATACAACGTAACCACACTTTCTTACAAAGTAAGAAAATTAAGCAATGCGTCTGTAGCACACTTACTTTAATACCATATGAATCAAACAAGCCTTCAATGTCCTGAAATAGAACATAACAATATGTTTACACCACCAAAGATCAGTTTTGTAATGAAGTAAATTATGTATAGGCATTGAGTAACCACGCAAACCTTCATTTCAACAGCTCTCCCTGGTGATCCAGCATCACCCTGTTAAATAATACAGTGCCAGATATCATTGCTTCTGCAGCATAGATTTATGGAAATAACTTGTGCAATCAATGAAATGTAGAAACTATGATACCTTTTCTCCTTTCAAACCCATGGCTCCTTTCTCTCCCTGCCAACCAAAACGAGAAAAATTACATATCGTCGGAGAAGCGTTTCATTTCTTCAAGGATTTTTGGCGAGCTATACTTTACCTTCATTCCTGGAGGACCCTACAAACAAAAAAAATAACACACACACGTAAGAATTGAAAGTCAGTGAAATATAAATGCAGGAAAAACATAACAGCCCAGCCTTTTGTGTTGATTATTTGATAAAGGAGCTTGTATTAAAAATTATATCAATGAGACACTCACCACTGCACCCGGCGGTCCCATTGGTATGGGAAATGCCTTTTTAATGTCCTCAATGGACATACCCTGAGAACAAACACAAATGTAATTTAACAACAGTCATGGTTGTAAGCAAAGCTTATCTAAGCTCAAACAACAAAGAAAAAATATTTACATCTTGGAGGACAACGGGAGGACCTGGCAAGCCTGGAGATCCTGGCTCCCCTTTTTGACCTTCATTTCCCTAAGCAGTTAAAATAATGGGCATAATGGCTATTAACTAAACATTTAATTGTACCATAGTTAAAACTGCATTCAAAGAAAGTATTGTTGCATTGTGATGTGTTTGATTTTGGATTAACTTACATTTGCACCAGGTTCACCTTTTCCCCCCTATGCATTAAAACGAGAAACTATGTTAGGCAAGTACATTTCCGCTAAAAGGAATAGTTTGCCCCCAAAAATTCAGAAAATACACTCATCTTTAGGCCATCCAAGAAACTAAATGTATCTACATCTTGGATGGCCTAAGGGTAATTATCATCAAATTTTCATTTGTGGGTGAACTAATCCTTTAAATATAATGGATTACTAGTTCATAAAAAGTCTGTTGTCCCACCTTTGTCCCTTCATCACCCTTTGGTCCTTGATCTCCCTGGAGAAAAAAAAAAGTGGTTTGGTTTTATAAAAAAAGCTCAAAAGCATTTAGAACTAACTACAATATATTAAACTTACATCTTTTCCAGCTACTCCACGTTTCCCATCAACACCAGGTTTACCCTACAAGAAAAGACAAGAAAAAATAAGAAATTCTAGAGATTTTATGGTTAATATGTGCTAGAAATGTTACTATACTCACAGGTGTCCCAGGTAAACCAGGCATACCAGTTATCCCAGCACGTCCAGGATCTCCTTTCTCACCTTTCTGTTACACACACAAATGCACATAAAACCCTGAAAAGTGCAGCATTATCTCCAACCACTCTAATCATGATAATAATCTGTCCTTCAACAACTAAAGCTAACCTTTAGGAAAGTGCATATAATTGTTGGATTTTTTTTAAAACATATTTTTGCTAAATTCTTTATTTCATTTGACATTAAGCAAAATGATAAATCAAACGAGCTCTACAAACTCCTTAGCAGACAATGTGTAGACATTTGATGCACTTTAAGAATGTTCACTGGTCACACACCCTGCAATTCAGTTAATGTCACTGAATCATGAATCATATAATAAATTATTACAAAATAGCTTTTATAAAGTCTGCTTACTGGTCCTGGGTCTCCTTTATGCCCTGGTTCACCCTGTGTACATACAAAAACACTGAAAATTATAACTTAAAACAATGACAGCACATATGAAGAGAACAATTAGCTGTCACCATATTTTAGAAAAGTCTACAAATGAAATTTAAACAAAAGTCAAACCTTAGATCCAGGGTTTCCTGGTAAACCATCCACACCATCTCTTCCGTTACTAAAGCCAGGCTAGAAGAGAAAGAATACTGAGCTACATTATACATTGTGTTTAAACATTGACAAAAATATGCCGAAAAAAAGTTAATAAGCATAATCAAATTCATAAAGGTGGACATAACTTCAGAGTGGCTCACCAGTGAATTCCCAGGAGGTCCTGGTTTACCTTCAGGACCCTAAGGGAAAAAAACAACTCATATTCTGTTTTTCATACGTATATAATACATTAAATGAGGAAGCCTAACTTACAGGTGGTCCAGGATGCCCTGTCTCCCCTCGGAGACCTTGGACCCCCGGCTCACCGGGTTCACCCTTTGAAGACACCAAATATAGAGTGTATATGTGTGTGAGTACAAATAAATTGGTAAGAATTTAAAATGTCTGAATATCTTCTTTTACCTTAATGGCCCTAGTGAGAATGTTGTTGTCTGACGTGGTGAACTAGGGAAGGGGAATTATGAGAATTTGAAGTTATGTACATTATGTAATAACAAGGTAAACCATGAAACAGTCAACCAAATAAATGCTTCTGAAGATAAAAGAAAATGAGCTATACAAACTTGACAGCTTTTGACATGTGTAAAAAACCAACCAACTGAAAATAACATGATTGCATTGATATTCATTTATGTTAAATAGCTTGATTATAATACCCAGTAAAGAGAGTAAAACTCACTTGAGTGTCTCCTGGTGGTCCCGGCCTTCCCTGCAGAGAATGAAATATTAATACAGTGACTCCTGCTCTTTAATTTATTACTGGAGAGCATGACATGAAAAACTGAGATTCTGTTATGTGAGAACAAAGCATGACCGGTCCTTGAAATATTGAATATAACCATAGTTGTGCTTTTAATAGCAGTACGTACCGGCTCGCCTTTCTCTCCCTTGTTTCCCTCTGAACCCTGAAATATATGGGCATTCATTATCAAATGGTATTTGACTACTCTTTGCTATTATGGTTTATAATTCATTGGCTCTTTGGAAGTGCTTTAGAGAAATATTGATTAAATACTATCTACACAATGTAAAATAATAGGACGCTGCTTACTGGTAACCCTAATTTCCCAGGCTCGCCTTTTTCTCCAGGGTCACCGGGTCGTCCTGGAAGACCGAGAGGCCCCTGACATTGGAGATAAGGAGAAGTGACTTTATGCTCTTATAATAAAGTGTTAGGTAGGAAAAGATCAAATGTTTTTAATTGGAAGGGTTTAAAAGAGAGACAATACCTTGACACCTCTCTCTCCAGGTTCTCCTGGTGAACCAGACTCTCCCTGCAAAACAACAAACAAACAAAAAACCAAAAATCCTCTGCATTATAAAGATAAAACAGATTAATATTAAACATACAAAATAATCTCTAAATGAAAATGTAAAGTTTCTGTGAGGTTAAATTAATAATAGTTCAGTATATAAACAATTAAAGTAAATAATACAAATATTGCGAAAAGGTACGGGTCTCTCTGTGTTATTGTTGATTCTCACCCTCAATCCCATCTCTCCTTTCGGTCCTGACAGACCCTGAAATCCATTAAAGCAGAAATGCATTTTAATATGAATGAAGCATTAATTAAAAAGCAAACAATGGGTATTTTATGGCAAAGTAACAATTCTATCTCCAGTATCCTTGGTGCAGTGATGCATGGCACACACACACTCACATATACACACACTCCCATCCTTCTTGTATCAGTCACTCTGGGCTCTCGATTTACTTACATCTTTACCTCTTAGTCCTGGAGAACCAGGGTTGCCTGGAAAGCCCACCTCCCCTTTCTCTCCTCTGAGCCCATCATTGCCCTGGACAAAATCAAATAAAGTGTTAATGTGAATGATTTTATGGATTATGTTTTATAATTATATTATCTTTTATGTACTCTCCTTGATTCACAAATATAACTTCACAGATATTCAAATATAAAAATGTGAATTCCACAGGTATTAATATACAAGTATTAGTATAATAAACTTACTTTAGGACCAGGTTTCCCTGATAATCCAACATTGCCCTGCATTTAAAAAAAGGAATGAAGAAAGAAAATCTTTTCTTTTGGGTATTCTAAAACTTTTTTTACTAATACGTGAACTGATGAACAAACTTGAGATTGAGATTTTTACTTGTATTTAC
>JAUCMS010000079.1:7371778-7390340 GCA_032357445.1 Enteromius radiatus | reverse complement strand
ACTGTATACACAAAGTATATACTATATACTATATATATATATATAAATATATTTATAGTAAAAATAATAATATAATATATAATATATATATATATATATTTATAAATATATATATTATATATATATAAACACACAATATAGGCCTATACTGCTTTAGTGTACTTTAGATCAAACACTCACTCTTTCTCCACTCTCTCCTTTGGGACCAGGCTGACCGGGGATTCCAAATCCAGGATTGCCCTTAAAAAACCCAAAAGACAACACATCAGTACATTCACATTGGGAATTAATTAATATATACTTTCATATCCAAAACAGCAAACAAACCCCTACCTTTTCACCTTTATCACCTTGATTTCCTTTGATTCCTTCTGGTCCTGGTGGCCCAACTTGTCCAACATCCCCCTTTACACACAGTCCAATGGGAAAAAGATAACCAATCTTAAACATCTCTGCTTATGTCCACTAGAAATAATACAAAACCTACGACGACCAATATGGCAGGTGTGCTCAAGCTCAGTTTGGTTTATTCATGACGATTACTTAAAAACTTTTAATCAATATAGATTTTAACCTTGGAGTGTTTTGGGACTTGCATCAAAACGCGGAAATCTATAATTATTTTTTCCCCTCATTGACAAGTAGACCTGTGGGAGCTCTTAGATTCATATCTGTGCTCATGGCAGTAATTAACCATGTTTAAGTTGCCCAAGTGCTGGATGCACTGCTTGTTTTCACCACTGCAGCTAAAGAAAACCCAAGGGGAATTAACTGTCAGATTTCATTCATGAGCTGAGATGTAAAACCCAAGGGTGACTTTTTTATTATTTTGAAACCAGTTTGAAACCTTGATGTACTGTATCTTACCCTGGCACCCTTTTTCCCCTGAGGACCAAGTATCTGTGAAATGTGAGAGGAAATATTAGCAACAGTCTATTCTTAGGCAAAAACGTGTTAGATGAGACACTGAGGCATTCTGGGATATCAGTTTTACCCCTTTAGCTGGGTCACCGGGAGGGCCGCGCTGCCCCTATGAATCAAACACAGAAATACAAATCCCACATTGTTTATTTATAGACAGTTGTGAGTGCTAATGTGATAAACTGCATACAATTTGCATGCATTAACTGACTACACACAATTGACACTTAATGTGAGATCAAATAATAAAAGGGACAATTAAAAGGTAGATTTTGAAACAATGGCTGATTGCATTTCTGCATGCTTGATTGCACACACTTAATAGTAATCAGGTGAAGTGAAAACAAGTTAAACTCATTATTTAAATGGGAAAAATCCACAAAATTTGGGCAGTGTAGTTTATTAGAAGCACTAGATTTGGTCAAATGAAGAAAATAGTTTAGATTCACCTCGTCACCCTTTCGTCCGGCAGCTCCAGGAAAGCCCTAAAGTTTTAAAAGAGAAAGTAAACTTTCCCTCTAATCATTGCAAGAATTATGAAATTAGTATTCAGCAAATATGAATGACCTCAGGTGCTTTCAGAGATGTTAGATGTCTAGTATGGGCTCTCTGAAAGCATCTGCGGTAGAGCTCTAAACCAAATGTTTTATCATGCCATAGTGTTTCTAAAGAGAACCGAGGGATAATGAGGAGTCGAATCGTTGGAGAGTGTCCTTGATCTCCTCTCTGAAGCCTGGGGTTTAACAATGACTGTAGAAGTTTAATTTGAAACTCGCTGAAAATCTGAATTGCCAGAGATGGACACACAGTGGCAAGGTTGCATGTGAACGATATAATAATGAAGTATTTCTTAATGTTTCATGTGTGTAACTCTCTTGCCGTCTCATTATTAGGTGCAAACTCCATTGAGATGTTTCTCTTTTTAATCGGGTCGATAATGGATCCTCAGTTTGACGTGTATTTTGGAGTCCATCCCTGGCCGGAGAGCAGAGAGGAGGCGTTTTTCCTTTTTCTTAATCGACTCTTTTAATTTCCCCTGAGATCTACAGCTCATCCTTGCTCTTAATAGAAGTTCGACAGCACCGTACAGAGTGGAAAAGTTTGAAGAGCGAACAGACGAATAAGGATTTGACTTTTTAACAAAGCATTAGTGCAGTGCAATGATTTAAATCTATAAACGGGTTCATAACGCATCTGACCTTTTCCTGCAGTTGTTATTTTTATCAGCAGGTGAAAGTTATGGACTTACTGCAACTCCTGGAGGCCCGATAGGTCCGATTTCCCCACGTTCTCCCTGTCGAAACAAATCAAGTTGATGATTAGTCAAACTGAGGGATTTATTATTAATAGTTTATGCAACTGAAAACAAATGTCAGGTGTCAAAAAATACCTAAATGCAAAAAATGTATGTACCATCAGATTACTGTGAAATAAACATAAGAAGGTGGTCAGGTCTTTCATCCGAACTTGTTTATTTTTACATCTAACCAGCTGACAATATATAATCCAACTTATAACATGACTGTTTATCAAATATCGATTTGAGTCAAGATTATATTATTTTAAGAGCTAGAAACATCATAAAACAAAAATATCTGACCACAGTATTCAAGACAGCATATTTTTATTGCTGTTGATGTAGGATGTGTAATGCATTTGATGTTTAAAAAAACAGGGTTTTGAACTGATTTTTGAACATGTTGAAAAGTCAAGCAGGATGTATTATGCATAGGTTTTCAAAAACAGAGCACTAGATAAAATCACTGACTTGATGTGATTTGTTTCATTTAATTTTTTTAGAGAAAGATCAAATAGGTTGAATAAAACAGAGAAGTAAGAAAGTCATGTGCCTGGCTAAATTGTGCAAAATCATACCTTGTCTCCTTGATCTCCTTTAAGACCCTTTTTCCCCTAAACACAAACAAAAACACAACAATGGTGAAAAACCCTCTGCCGCTATGAAGCACTGAAAAAATTGCATGTACGGTTGACATCTGTTAAAGGTTCATGGTTCAGATTCTCTATGAAAGAACAACAGCCCAAACACTTTGACTCAGAAATGGCTGTGTATAGTTTGACAAACCCGGGGGCCTGCGATTCCCTGGACTCCTTGGGTTCCTACTTCGCCCTTTGGATGAATATGAAAACTACAAATTATACAATGCACAAGACAATTGTCTTTTACTCTGCTTCATTGATTTTAAATGCAACACACTTACCTTTGGGCCTTGTAGTCCTGTATTACCCTGAAAAATTGATTAGTGCTTAATAATTACCCTTAAGATTTTTCATCGTGGAACAAGCATACATTTAATGAAATACTAATATGACTCATCAGAAACACATACCTTTTCTCCTTTTGGCCCAGATGGACCTTGAACACCCTGAATTCCAATACCTTCCTCTCCCTTTATGATGAACACAAAAGAAATTTAATCAAACAACAAGCTGCACTAATTTTAGCTTCATGCACTCCTGGCAGAGAGGAAGGGCAATTTTTTTTTTCAGCTCGCCGAACAATGAGACTTCCAAAAAGATAGCAGGCAGATGAGCAGAGAGATTTAATTTATGCATTTTAACTGTCTTGGGCAAGCTGTAGGAAGTCATTGCTTAAAATAGCTTTTATACCATTGCTGAAAGTGCAAAATGACATTATTCTCAAACCTTCTCCCCCTTCTGCCCATGAAGTCCTGGAAGTCCATCCACTCCCACTGGTCCTGGTAAACCCGGTAGACCCTAGAAAAACACATCTATAAGATTTAATGATATATTTAATTTTATACTATTTAAAACACAACCTACTAAATGGCTTACATTCAAGAAATTGGCAAATTGCAAGTAATAAACAGGACATTTTTAAAAAGTATTTTCTGCAAAAAAATATATGTGTTTTTTATCTACAACATTGAAAAAATCTTTTTTGAGGTATACTTCTAGCTGTTTCTCCATATAGACCTGGTTTCACAGACAGGGCTTAGATTAAGCCAGGATCACGCCACAGATCAATTAAGACATTTAAGTAATTTTTATAAAAGTAAAAAAGAAACAAAAAATTGCTGGTGTCCATCTTAAGACAAAACAAAGACAAAACAAAGATATATTTTAGGATCAGTCAGAACAAGTTTCTAACAGTTGAAACCACTCTCACTTACAGGCTTAAGCCTTGTCTGTGAAACCGGGGGCAAATCTGAGATAGTAAAGTATTTGTATATTTAGTATAATATCAAAAAATAATAAATAATACAAGAATAGCTTTAAAAGCATGCACTAACATTACTTCCATGCTCCCCCTTTTCTCCTTTCAGACCTGGTTTTCCACGTGGACCCTGAAGAATGTAAGAACCAGCATAATCATATGTTTAGGCAAATGTTGCATGTATATTTGAAATGCAGTAGATGACTTACTTTAGGACCAGATTCTCCAGTCTCACCCTTAGAGAGAGAAAAATACCATAAAATACCACAAATATCACAAGTTGCATGTGAGTATAGACTTATATTGTAATAACATTGTGCTATTGTAAGAACACTGAAGCTACATCAATACAGGAAAATCCTTAACTTTAAATATAGACTTGTGCACAATCCTCATATTTCATACTAACCTTAACAGAGAGTCCAGGAGAGCCCGGAGGTCCAGGCAAACCAGGGAGCCCTGGAGGACCTGATACCCCTGGGACCCCTGGAGCACCTGGAGGGCCCTTTTAATCAAGGGGAAAATCCAAATGCAGTTATAATTTTTAGTAGATTATTTACACATCATACAATGCAAACTATTTAATACAGCTGTAAAGTATGATACAAACACTTACAGAGGACCCAGGTTCTCCTTTACGTCCTGGAAGAACCTCCATACCCCCCATAACATATCCTGGTTCACCCTACATAAAAAAAAAATCAAATAAACAAATAAAAATAAAAAACACTATACAACATATCAAATGCTTGTCAGCTACTAAACCTACTCTCTCTCCTCTCTGTCCTTTAGGTCCGGTATTACCAGGAGGCCCCTGATAATGTGAAGAAGACAAATAGGAAGAGATGTAAAGTCACTTTCCCAATCACACAGAGAAGTATCAAACAGTTTTAAACATGAGACATTTAATACAAGAGGGTGAACCTTTAGAAGAAAGTGGGGGCAAATACCCTACACTGACTAGCCATAATCATTCCTCATTACTCCCTCTGTGAATCACTCAAAGATAATTGCAGCTTTCCCAATTCTCCTACTAAGATACACAAAAGGCTAGGACATCGTGTACATGTTTTAAATAACTATACTAACTACCATTTCAAGAATATACCGATTTAAATATCACCACCCACACTGTTTTTTATATAGTGAGATGTAAAAGAGACACTTACCATGTCACCAGAAATTCCAGGCACCCCCTGAATCAGATTAAGAGATTGTTTATGCACATTCAAAAATGCAATCAACAATATTCTTCTCAGTAAGCTACATTTGTTACATATTTAGCTGTATTAGACTTGATTTTGATCCATCCTTTACCCTTTGTCCAGGAGAACCAGGAGGTCCAGTTCTACCCGGTCGTCCTGGTAAACCTGGAATACCATCCGTTCCGGGAAGACCCTGATGAACGCAAAGTGAGAACGATGCAAAATTTTAAAATAAATTACTTATATAATATACACAAACACACAGAAATTGTTTGATACTTCTCAAATATAACAAAAGAGCATCTTCAGTGCACATATTACTTTGAAAGCAAATATAGAGCAATATGAATCCACGCATTCACATTGATACACATCACAAAAATAAATAATGAAACATCATAACAATACTGATCTTGTCAGCAAGACCTGTCACATTTCATTTGTTATTCAAAAGAGTCGCTTTGATATGACAAGTGCTTTCATGTGTCACCTTCTCAAAGAGATAACAGGAAGAAAAAAAAGAAAAGTGCAAATAGCACCCCGTACAGAGATAGATCTGTGATATTAATAATTAGATTTAATCCTTTAATCTACTAAAACAAACACGAGTCACAAAAACAATCTCATCATTAACAGACCGGTTCGGTTTAAATATTAAACGCTCCAGTAATTAACATCAACATCAATATGTGATTATGAAGACGGAGAGGGGATGTTTTATTTATGTTTATTTTTATGTTTTTGTTTGGAAACGCCATGAGCGCTTCAGATGTTAGATGTACAGTACTCACCCGTTCACCCTTCTCCCCTTTGACCTTTAGAGAGAATGAATCATAATGCCCCGGGCCCTGCTTGAGTCGCTATATCAACAGAAAAACATACTCTTAAAATAATACTGCAAGAAAGACACTCAATTTTTATATTTTATTTAGACATTGTTTGTGTAAAACTAGTGTTGTAATCGTTAACTAAAACTAGCTTCATTAAAAAACATTCTTGTCTATTAAAATATATGAAATAAAATGAACTATACTGACAATATTAGATAAAAAATTCTAAACTAAATAAAAATGAAGTGAAGTGTGTTTGAGCAATAAAACTAACTGAAATAAAACTGATATTATATATATATATATATATATATATATATATGACTAATAACCATGGCAACAGCACACAAAAAAAAGAGCAAAATTTAAACTAAAATTAAAATGAAAATATAAAAATGAAAGCTAATCACAACATAAATAAAAACTATAAAAATAGATAAATAATACTAAAATAACACTGCAAAACTAAATTAATGGAATTTAAACAAAAAGTACATTTAAAATGGAAAATATTTTTAAAAATATAATTTGATATATGAAAAATATATAAATAACATTGTGCAAAATTCACAGTTATGATGCTAGGGTGTTCTGGTGATCAGATACTCATTTTGCTCAATTGCTTTCTTCACTTTAAGTCTATGAGACTTTTTAGCCCAATCTGTCATGCTAATATTGTTAATCTTATTGTTAAATTAAGGAATAGCAGTTTGCTGACATACCAGGCCACCGTGACCAAATCCATCCCCCTGCAGTGGAGAAATTAGATACAATCATATCACCATTTATAATTATTTGATCGATAACATATGATAACACAATAGCTACTAACCTTCTCTCCTTTCTGACCCTGTGAATAACAACAAACCAGGAATGAGGATTCATACAAAACATGGTATGATAGCTGTAATGAGGATGTAGAGAAAGTGTTTACCTTGCAGCTAAGAGGACAGGGCCCTTCTGGTTTGCTGAGAGCTTCTGGGTCATCTGTAGGTGTGTCCAGTTGAGTAGACTAGAACAAAGACAAATACAAATCTGAATTACGCCGTATGTATTGTAAAAATAATACTCATATTCGGATCTGCATGGCCCACCTCATCGTGCTGTTTGAACTCTAATTGTAAAGCTTCGCTACAGATGCTGCTGATAATCTCTCTCTCGATGGTCGGAAGCTCATCGAAATCACTGGCGAAGAAGATGTTCTTGTAAGTGGTGGGAGAGGCGATGGTCCTCAGCTCCTCAATATCTGCGTGAGCGATGCCGATGACCAACACACTGACACCTAACACACAAATACACATTATAATATTCATTCATTTGGCCTTATACTAAGGTGTTACTAAATTACAATGAAGTAAATGAACACATGATGCCTCTCAGACTTTTAGGGTAAGTACATTTTGTATGTTTTGTAAATTTGAACGAATACTTTTATCCAAGAAGGACAGATTACATTTTTCAAAAGTGACAATAAAATAATAACACTAATTTAAAAAAATACATTTCTACAGTTAACATCGCAATTTTCATAAATGTGAGAAAAGATTTGGGAAATATAAAGTCAGAATTACCTTCCTAATTTTATTTTTCATCCCACGGTGGAACAGTGTTTTGAATTATAATTATTTTTAGTGCTCTCAAATGACTAATAACAAGTAATAGCATCCAAATAAAAGTGTTTGTTTACATAATATATGTGTGTATGGAAAGTATTCAGACCACCTTAAATTTTTCACTCTTTGTTATATTGCAGCTATTTGCTAAAATCATTTAAGTTAATTTGTTTTTCCTCATTAATGTACACAGCACCCCATATTGACAGAAAAACACAGAATTGTTGGCATTTTTGCAAATTTATTAAAAAAGAAAAAAATAACAGTTTTTGTTTACATAATATATATTTGTGTATACTGTGTATATCTATTATGTATAAATACAAACACATGCATGCAAATATTTAAGAAAAAGATGTTTACTGTATATATTAAACATTATATATATATATATAAACAAATCTTACTGACCCTAAACTTTTGAACAGCATTGTATATTTAGTTGTGTTCGAATATTGATCTATTCCTGCGTTGTCATTGATATTACTCACCCAGAGCATGTGCTATCCTGGATGGTGGCTCTACGTCATCCTGTGCCCTTCCGTCTGTCAGTAACACTAACACGTGAGGGACTTCCTGTCTCATACCCAAAGACTCCTGAAACATCTCCCTAAGGACATAGCTGATCCCACGACCTACACAAATGTTGACAATCATCACATTTTAAATGAGATATCACCCTAATATTTAGCATTAACAATTTTGAATCTTTGAATGTGTTTGTGCACCTGTTTTTGTGTTCCCCCCTCCGTAGCGGACTTCACGGAGTGCTCTCAAAACAGAGTTACGGTCTTTGTGAGTGTTAAAGTTGAACTCGATCCTTGGCTGATCACTGTAGTGAACTACTGCTATCTAAGGCAAGTTAATGAGATGGATTAGTCCACACTAACAGCACATTAGATGTTAGAGACAAAGAATCATCCCAAATGAGGTAGAAAGCCTTTAATTTAGTGTAGCGTGTTAGCATGTCCTACCTGTGTTCCTTTAGGTCCTATAGAGGGGAAGTAGGTGACAATTCTAAACAGAAAATCCTTTAGCTTGCCAAAGTTATTAGTTCCAATGCTCCAGGATTCATCGACCAGAAACACAATATCTGCCTTTACCCTGCCACACACTAACAGAGGGTAGCACAAATATTCATTCACATTGTGTAGGTTTGAACTGTATAGACATTGCATTATAATTTCTACACTTCTTAAAGGCATCATATCATGGGAGAGCAATAATTAACAGTTTAATTGTGTGGTATATTTCAGCAAAGATGTAAAGTTGGCATAATGTAACGCCTGTTAGAAAGAGTTTTTGTTTCAATTTTTACATGCAAATGTGGCATTTACGAGTTCAAAAAGGCAAAACAATGAAAGCAGCCTGGTCACTAAGAGGGTAGGAAAAGGTCATGAAAACTGAACAATGAATGTTTCTAGTGCATAAAACCTTAAATCACATTTTAAATGGAAATCAGGGAAAATATGTAAAATTATATATCTAAAAAAGACCTAAAACATAACTTTAGAAGAAGCTTTAACATTTTAAGTTGAACATTTTACTTGAAAGCTGAAAGAAAAAAACAAATGAATAGACAGGAATGACCTGGTCCAGGTGGAGGTGTCTCGGCTGAGAGGGTGGTCTGGTCATATACTGTGGTGATTCTGGTCAGTGTTGAAGTGGTTTGGCTATTGGTGATTTGAGGCCTTACAGCAAGTCTCTGAGTGGTAGTGGGTACGCTGGGGGCTTTGACCACTGGGGTGCGAGCATTCCTGGTTGTGGTATGGAGGGGCAGTTCTTTGATTTTGGTATTAGCAGAGACAGGGGCCGGCGTGGGGCTCTGGACAGGAATGAGATGAGGAGCTCCCACTGTAAGACAATCACAAAAATCCTGAGCTCAAACAAACACCATTGTTCAAAGGTTTGGAGTCTCATATGGCCACCAAGGCTGCATTTATTGACCCAAAGCACAGTATAAACACTATATATAAATATAAATATAATGTTGAGGAATATGCTGATAGGTTAATATATATGAAAAAAAGTCATTTATTTCTGTGATAGCAAAGCCATTACTCTAGTGTTCAGTGTCACATTATCCTTTTATATAGAAACTGTGATAATATTTTCAGGATTCTTTGGTGAACAGAAAGATCAGTACATTTTATAAAAGTTTGCATGCCTTACAATATAACATTTCAAAATGCTAATGATATTTGCAGAGATAAGGCCTTACAGATCCTTTTAGTGATGGTTGTGACCGGACCCTCCACTTCTCCATAAAGTGGTCTGATGGAAAATATATAGGTTCTTCCATACAGGAGATCTCGGATCTTATAGGAAGTAAAGCCAGAGCTCAGCAGATCAGAGGAGATGTCCAACTCTACACAGAACACGATTACATTAGAACAAAATACATAATGTCAGCATGAATGTGACAAAACAGATGCAGGATCAGATTTGAGATGCCATAAACTCTTTTATATAACACTTTTATATACAAGGAAACAACGACTTCCAGAATCTTCACAGAAACATAAGAGTTCTGTGTCTTATGTGTTATAAGCTAAATAAAAGTCCAAATTTAAATCCCTCACAACCTTCATGTTCATGCAAAGCACACCCTCATTAGAAGACCCTGTTGACGTCATCAAGATAACATGAATGAATCACAGATCTCTTCATGACCTTATCTACGCTGTCCATTCTCTTTTTGTATGTCTTGTATATTAGACAAATCGGCTTTTGTGAGAGGAACTCTTATTACAAGGGCTTATCTGAAATTAATTTTTCCCCAGCGATTTAGCAGCACTCATTAACAAATAAAAGATTCAAATAAAAAACCATCTGAGCATCACAAGAGCCAGGAATCAGCTAGTGTATCTACTGTAATAAAATAATATATGACATATAAATAATCTATAATTTTATTTATTGTTGTATATCTCTATTACCACGGACTATTTATCATTTATATATTTATATATGTGATCCTGGAGCACAAAACCAATCATAAGTAGCACGGATATATTTGTAGCAATAGCCAACAACACATTGTATGGGTCAAAATTATTGACATTTCTTTTATGCCAAAACAATTTTAGTATATTAAGTAATGATCATGCTTCATGAAGACATTTTTTAAATTTCCGACTGTAAATATACTAGAACTTTATTTGGACAACTTTAAAGGCAATTTTCTCACTATTTTGTTATTTTTTGCACCCTCAGAAATCAAATAGTTGTATCTCAGCCAAAGTCGTCTCCGTATAAACTATACATGGATGGAAAACGTATTTATTCTGCTTTCAGGTTATCTATAAAATTATCTATAAAACGCAATGTATAAATTGACCCTTATGACTGGTTTTGTGGTCCAGGGTTACATACAGTATATGCACATTTTTTGTGTGTTATGAATGTGAATGAAGATGCTGTCTGTCTGTAAATATGTTTTTGTTTTATGTTTCTGACCTGATATATGTCTCCAGGACAGCAGGTATCCAGATGCTCCAGTTACACTGGTCCAGTTCAGTACAGTGCTGTTGTCTGTGGTGTTCAGAGCACTAAATCCAGTCACCTTGGGCAGATCCACTGTAACACAACAGCAACATTAATTCACTTGTACAATCATTGTACATTTACATGAAAACAAGCAGGTTGCAGTATTAAAAATGACTCACATGTGCGGGCGGTCACCATTACTGGACTTCCCTCTTTGCTTTTGACCATCGCAGAAACCTGGATCTTGTACGCAGAACTGGCGGGCAGATCAGTGATAGTGAAAGACGTAGCAGAAGAAGATACAACCTCAATCTTTTTTTCTCCACCTAAGAGAAAAAACATAGAATAGCAGAGTAAAGATGATGGATGGATTGTAATCAAGTGGCACTTTACATTTTATTTTGATAGTCCACTTTAGATATTCTACTAAGACGAAGAACTTTTGCAACTACATGTCAACTTGCAGTCATTAGTCTGCTTAATATCTTCCAACACTTTATTTTGATGGGTCCACAACATACTGACTATAAGAGACTTTTCAAGTATATGTCAACTTCTACTAACCATACTAACCATAAACTTACCCTAAATGTCTACTCTGAGAATTAATATACATATAGTTTCAAATTAATGAGAATTAGTTGACACATAGTTACAAAGTTACTTATAGTTAGTAGAATGTCTAAAATGGACTATCAAAATAAAGAGTAAGCGTTAATTATACCTATATATTATAATTACCTACCATGAAAAAGACTCCAAGTGATCTTGTACCCAGTGACCCCTGGTGTTTTCTTCCAGGCCAGTTTGAATGAGTTGGCGCCAATGTCCACAACTTTTACCTCCCGGACTGTCTCAATCAGCTCAGAGTCGGTCAAAGAGGCTGCAAATGCACAATAGTAAAACAATTAGTAAATTAGAAATTAGAAATAATTCACACATATATATGCATGTTATATTCAACCCAAAGCAGGTTAAATAAACAATTTGACGGTATTAAATATACATGAGTGATGTTATTTGGTGCTTATAGTTTTTTTTTACAGTGTTTGTGCAATGTATCCGCTTTCTGCTTTTCACCGTGTTGTCTGTAAAACCGTGCTGATAACAGTGAAGCTGACAGCAGTGAAGCACACACTGAGCTTCAGTAAAAATACTGCTCTATACAGCTGTGGTTGCTAAAGATGGGGGCTCAAACACAGGAGCTGTCAATCAATCTCACGATATCCCTCAATCCCATTGGAACAATGGGAGGAACATCTCCATATCAACGGACCCTGACTGTCTAAAGCGCCTAATTAACTGAGCAGAGTTTACTTACTAAAGCTTTGATAAATGATATGTGCCTGTCGAATAGTTGTCATGGCAAGAAGACACAGAGCCAAACTGAGCAGTCCAAACGGACTAAAAAGAGTCAAGATAAATGGAACAGTATACCAGTATGAAGAGGCTGCAACAAAGTAAAGCAAAAATAAGAGTGTCTTATGAATAATACCGGCTAGGAATATTAATATTAATAATATTAGGAATAATATTAGTTTATTACCACAGAAATAACTCTAAACACTTACAATAGAAGTGAATGAGACCAATTTTTGTTGGAAATGTACATTTTATAAAAGCATGTCAATTGTAAAAACTTGTGTATTCAAATATTAAGATATATGTTTTTATAAAAAATGTAATGGGTTTAGAAACTTGTTTTAAATCAATGTCTGGGGGTCTTGAGACAAAAGACAATACAAAGACGGTTAAATGAAATACTGTGTTGGGAATCTGTGAATAAGTGATTCCCAATAGTGAACAATACCTGTTTGCTGTGAGAGAGTGATTTCTGGTCCTTCTGTGTTGCTGTAGAGAGCATGAATGCTGACAGAATAAAGGGTTTGTGGCTGAAGACCAGTGATGCTGTGCTGTAAAACGCTGCGGTCAAGATACCGAGTCTGAGGACTCACAAATTCTGGGAGAGAACATCAACATTGTCAAACCTTCATCATTTAATAACCTAGACAGGATTCATTTCAAATTCAATGTTTTATCATGAAATTTAGTATAGGGTTACAGTAAGTGCCACCAGTTTTTACCTGAACTCCAGGTGAGTTTGTACTCTGTGGCCCCTACAATAGGACTCCATTCCACATCGATAGTCGAGCTGGTGTATGATGTCACTTTAAAATTTGAGACATATCCGAGAGGTGCTGGGGAGGAGAACTTACGACATGAGACCCAATCAACAAGTACAAATATATAAATAATCACTGTCAGAATGTGTTTATCAAGGAAACATGACAAGGTGTCGGGTCACTCACAGGTCCTGAATGTAGCGGTGATGCCGGGGCCAACCACAGAACCAAAGAGAACGTAAAGGGAAAGCACATACTCGGTGTCATAGACCAGATTCTTCAGAACATACTCAGTAGTGCTGCCATTCAGAGCCAGCTGCCTGGGCCGATCTCTCCCTATGAACTCTTTATAGACACAAACACACAAATGAATATATATATATATACAGTAAATGGCTAAAACAGTTTAGATATCACCCAAAAATATAGATTTAATAAAAAAAATTGTTTGCTCCGGCGTCATTTCCAAGCGCTACTTTCCCGTGTTTTGTTTTCCTTGTTGTCTGACTGTTTGGATTTTGATCATTAGACTGTGTACCTCGACCTTGACTCTGCCTTGCCTACGTTGTTCTGTTAGCCTGTAAATCAACCCTGCCTGATCTCATGTATAAAGACTTGCACATGGATTCGAACGCTTCAGCCGCAATCATTGCACTGTGTATATTTAATATGTATATTATATGTTATATGTAAATACAAACACATGCATGCATATATTTTAGAAAAATATATTATTTTTATATATGAAATATATTTATATACAATATAACACATAACAATATAAACATAATACTGTAAATAAAAATTATCTTACTTTCAAGTTTCAAAACTTTTTATAAAAAATACTAAACATCTAGCTTCTAATTTAGTCTCTCTTGCCCTTCCGTTTCTTTCCCCTTTCTCAATAAACTCATGCTCAGACTCATCTATATGTATGTGTCAGAGCGTGTGGTATGAGTCACAGAGCTCTCCTTCATCAGAATGTTCTTCCAGGTCGTTCTTTTAAAGCAGATGCCCGCAGCTCATCACACTGACAGAAAGGAGTCACTTTCAAAGACTCGGAGGTGCTCTGAGGTGTCATCAATTCATTTCTCTCACACAGAACCCCAAACTTACACACACACACACACACACGCACAAATTCTCTTAAACACACAGATAAAGTTGACGGCATGAGTCATGAGGTGGCACAGCGACACCTCATGTTGTCACCAACCTGTCGCTTCCATGAAAAAGAGACTATAAATCAGAGCGAGAGGGAATGAAAAGAGAAACAGACTACAAAGTGAAACTGGAAAGTGGAGAACGGCCAAATACAGGACAAGGGGTTGAAAAAGGTTCTTATATAGGTACCTGCAGTAGGGCCCCAGGCCAATCTGTAGCCTGTGGCTCCAGGTACAGCGTTCCACGATGTAACAGCGCTGCTAGTGCTAACCGCAGACGCTCTCAGGGTCTGTACTGCACTGCTTTCCACTAAGACAAAGAGAGAGAGAATATGCATCTTCATTTGTGGCATTATTTATTAGCAGTATTATAGTTTTTTCACATTCAGTTTGCACTATTTTAATGTCAAGCTGTTTTTAAGAGACTATGTTAAAATTAATAACATGTATCGAAACCCCAGTTACATTTTATTGGCTCCACCTAGCTGTTTTGGAAAGCAAGCAAGTGTCCTGCCTGTTACAATTCAGGCATAGCACTCACATGTCTTAGCTTTGGCAGAGGTAACAGGCCCTTCAATGTCCACAAAGATGGGGTTGATGGTGATGGTGTACTCTGTGCCTGCATGGAGGCCCTGCACCATGTAGAAATTAAAGTTGTCTCCCAGGTTCACGTTCTCTATGTGTCCCTCTGAAATATGAAAGTAGAGATGTACATCTGCCCTTATGTTTTCTTTAATAGGTTGTATATAATATTGATGCAGTTCAGCGCTTGCTTGCTACCTGATGATGACCAGGTGAGTCTATATCCTGTGGCGCCTCTGACAGATGACCAGCGGGCCTGAACTGTGTCTGTTGTAGCGTTCTGCACCAGCAGTTTATCAACTGGTACCAGTTTCACTGCAACACACAGAGAAGAATAAGTGCAGCGTTATTAATAGGATAATATTGCATGATAAAAAGTATAATTGTTTTACTAAAGTTGAACAGAAAATAGAAAAATAATAAATACATACATTAATTAATTATAAAACACAAGAGAACGTTTTGAAATTTATGTGAAAGGTTTCTTCACGAAGATATGTGTTACACTGCCATCTAGTGGTTAAACCAGTAACACACAACAATTCTAAGCCAAACTATTTAATACAAAAATTCACTTAAGTTATTATTAAAAAGTATTCATAATTATTATAAATTATTACAATTATTATTACAAACAAATAATAATATTATAATTATTTCTAAACCATACATATTGAAGTACAACATAAAAAAAAATTAATCAGTACATTTGTATTTCTATCTATACTGTATATACAGTAGTCAACATTTGAAGTGGATAAAAAAACAAAAACATTACATTTGTTCTAAGACAAGAATGTATTTTGGTTTTAGGACAACTATAATGAAAGATGTTGATCCACTTCAAACACTGACAACTGTATACCCCCCACCCACATTAATGAAATTATAATACAAAATGCTGTTTTATCAATAATGTTTTACAAAAAATATCAACAACAAAATACTACCATGTATGTATAAAGTTGGCATGAAATAGGAAGTCTAAATAGGACAAGTGTCCAAGTCAAATGTTGGATAATAAATAGTCTATGTGAGTGTGCTGCTGTTCCCTCTTAAGACTCACAGGTTTTCCCCGTGACAGACACAGTTTCACTGTGGCCCTCTGAGTATATGGCGTAGATATCGACTCTGTACTCCTTATCCTCTTCTAAATTATCAATCACGTGAGAGGAGGTGTCACCTGACACAATCTGATCATAAATGAGTCCGGGTCTGCCAGCTGAGAAAAAAATGGAGGAATTTTTAAAAAAGACTTCTTTAAAATATCTCAGATTCAGTCTCAGAGTGTGTGTTAATTTCTCACTTCTTGGAACATAAATTTTGTATTTATCCACTTTTTCAAGCGAAGGCATCCATCCCAGACGTAAAGAGAACAGTCCTTCTTCAATCACACGGAAGTTCGAAACCGTGGGCAAAACAGCTGAAAAAAAAAAGCATAAGCACGCTGGTACACTGCATGTAGACAATGGGAAATTTTGCTTACAAAGATGAACCTTTATCATGCTTAAAGATATTTTTAGTGTGTAAAGCTCAAAACGCACTGGTTTCTGTGGTAATAGTGGCAGATTCTCCAATGCGTCCGGGATAGATGGCATACAAAGTGAGGGTGTACTCAGTCTTAGGACTTAACCTGGTTACTGGAGTGCTGCTAATATCTCCCTTCAGATCAATCTGAGAGATGATAAGAAAAGAATGTATTTTAAACAAACCACACTTTCCCATTTGCAAATTTCCATCTGCTGTGCTCTGCTGCATGGGGTGTACATATGCACAGGTGACCGTGCCTCACCTGTCTCTGCTGTGCCAGGAGCAGATGGCCCTTTGGAGACACAGGAGTGATGAGCAGCCTGTAGCCGGTAACGTCTCCTGTGGCCTGACTCCAGGTCAGCTGCAGAGAGCTGTAACTCAGCTCGCTCACTTGCAGATCTTTAGGTCCTACTATCCTCTCCATCACTACAGCAGACAGAACAGCACACAGAATAAGACAGAATACAAGGCACAATTATTGCATTAAAACTACTTTTATAATGCATTATACATAATAACTCATGGTGGTTTTACCAGGTGGCTTTTGCTTAACAGGTCGGGGAGGTTCTGAAGCAGTGAAGCAGACGCGACGAGACAGTTTGGGCAGAAGGTTCTCCAGGAAGGAAAAATCTGGGCTGAGCAGTAGATGTTCCTCATGAGGTTCTGTGACGATTTTTCTCATCTCAGCCTGATTGGCGTTCCTCACCCCTGATAGACACAACACAGTCAAAATAACAGATTCTACATAATCATTTGTAACATATTATAAAATCAGGGCACGTTGCAGGTCAAACTCGAACCTTCATCACCAAAATGAGCACCACAACTATTCATTAACCACTACGTCACAACTCCAACGTGACTTTATTTTAACAACAGGTGTGTGTGTGTGTGTGTGACCCACATGTGTCTCAGACTCACTGAAGTGTTATCAGACAGTGTATCAGCTGTAAAGTGGTGATGGGAGAACGTCACGGCATGTCACCCTGCTGTACATGTGTCTCAAAGATGTGTCAAACGGCCTCATATATTCCCGTCTCTCTGGGAAAACTGATTAGAAAGGCAGGACACGGTGTCAATGTGTGTGTGTGTGATGAAGGGGGTGGGGGGGGGGGCAAGGAGGAATGGGCTTGATGAAAAATTACAGCAATTAGTTGGCCACCGGGTAATGAGCCATAATTATTTCAGCACTCTGGGCGTCAAAACAGAAAGAGTGTGACAAAGTCAAGGAAACAAGGCTGACACACACAAACATACACTTGTTTTATGTCTTGCCTTGTTCACCAATATTAGCATTCACTGTAAATCACTGCACTATAGTTACCCTGAGCCACATGTCAAAACATGACAGAGTGCAAACAGATGCATCATGCCCATTCAAACTACAACACAAAACTCTTCTGACATAAATAGAAAGTTTTCAACTCACCCACAGCAAACAGGGAAATCCCACTATCTGTTACAGCTTTAGCTGGACCGTCCACCGGATCATCTGATTGGCCATTAGTGATCAGAACGGCAATCTGAGCCCCCCAAAAAGAACATGAAGAACATAAAGTGATGCTTTACTGATCCCAATATATAAAAGACTGAAATGTTAACACAAAAAATGTTAACGTCCTTAAAATTGTGCTTTCTTTTTGACTGGAGGGAAAAAATGCATTTAATGAATTGGACATATCAACTGCAGAAAAACAAAGCTACTGTACTTTGAGTGCAAATGAAAAACCTTATAAAAAGATTTTTTTGGGAGTTTTTTTACAAACACAAATCTTGCAAAATTCTAAGATATATATATATATATATATATTTACAGTATTGTTCAAAATAATGGCAGTGTTTTTTAAAACGTGAGTAAAGCTCAGAATTCTTATAATATTTTTATTTCCACTTATTGGGAACACTGCACA